>CAJHZI010000468.1:142500-305000 GCA_905160935.1 Enchytraeus crypticus
CTCTCTTCTGGAGGCTTGGGAATGAATTTCAGTTCCTCGTCGGACAAGCCCCGTTCTCCAATGGCTTCCATTAGCTGACCGTCTTTAGGAGGTGTGACGGCAAAGAACTCACGCGACAGTTCGACTCTCTTAGGCGATATCATCGCTCCGTCCGGTTTATTGTCGAGTATAGCAATGCCCTGGAGAAGTTTGTTGGAGACCAGCGGATAGGAATTGGACGCTCTCGTCAGCTTATCATCTCGTCTATCCGGACTCTCTCCTGAGAGAGCTCCTGAGCTGCCTCTGCGCTCCTGTACCAGGGAGTTCTGCTCCACCAGGCGTTTGTTTATCACAACCGATGAATGCTGGAAGTCTTCTGCTGCCTTTCTATCTTTAGATGAATATTTGAGGAAAGGCTGGAGCGGTTGAATGGGTTCAGAATGTAGAATTTTGGAGGAGGAGTCTGTAATGGTAGCCGAGTCACCCGCGGCTGTTGGAATAATAGAAAAAAAATTAAAAAGTAAAAACAAGATAAATAAAATAGTAAATAATAAAAATAAAATAGTAAAAACAGTTTAGCATTTACAATTTATCATCGCATATGGTGAGTATCAAATATTCTCAGACGTTTAAGAAGAATTTCTAGGAAAATATAAAAATCCAATAAAAAATGTCATATAATAAATATAATTAATCACAAAATAATTAGTAATCAATCAATCAATAGGAACTTAGCGTCCGGTTCCTCGCTTTAAGGCAATGTCAGGGGCGGTGCTTTACTTTCTTTAATAAAATATACCAAGTAAATAGTCAGACAATAATTTCTCAAACAGTAATTCCTCAGAAAACAATTAAATAATAAATCGCAAACAATTAATCAGAAAATAATTACACAGAAAACAATTGATAAATCTGTAAATACTAATGCAATACTTATTCAAAACATAATGACTGAAAGCATAGTTTACAAAATAAAACAAGACTAAGATATAAGACTTCTGAGAAGCATACCAAGTGAATCACATGCTACAGTGGTAGCTGTGGTAGTAGTATTAGTTGTGGTAGCTGTGATAGTAGTAGTAGCTGTGGCAGCTGTGGTAGTAGTAGTAGCTGTGGTAGCTGTGGTAAATTCTATCACAGAAGAATCCACAGACTCTCCTAAAGTACTGACGGTTCTCAGGCAAACTCTGTTGGACAACATATCACAAAGGTACGATTAAGCAATACGATCGAAAATATAATAGATAAAAAGGTACGATTAAGTAATACGATCGAAAATATAATAGATAAAAAGGTACGATTAAGTAATACGATCGATAATGTAACAGATGAAAAAGGTATGAATAAGCAATACGATCTAAAATATGGTTGAATAACATACTAATAAGCAATAAGGTCGATATTATAATAGATAAAAAAGGTACGAATATGCAATACAATCGATAATATAATACATGAAAATGGTACGAATAGGCAGTATGATCGATAATATAATAGATAAAAAAGGTACGATTAAGTGATACGATCGATAATGCAATAGATAAAAATGATACGAATAAGCAATTCGATCAATAATGTAAGAAATGGAAAAGGTACGAATAAGCAATACGATATTAAAATAGATGAAAAAGGTACAAATAAGCAATACGATCGACTATATAATAGATAAAACAGGTGCGAATAAGCAATACGATAGATAATAAAAAGGATCGACAAAGCAACACGATCAGTACTAGTAATCCAAAGAGATAAGTGACCATCTTGGAAGACTGAGTTTTGACAGCTTTAATTGAAAAATTTCCGTGGGTGTTGGAAGGTTATTCTTAATTCCGCGCCGGCAGCCATCAGTGCGCTATCAAAGGCAACAATAGCGAGAAAGTAGGAATAACGAAAACAACAAAAACAGAAACTAAGAAGGGAAACTTTGCAAACACATGCGGTTGCTATGTGTGAACCATATCCCCAAACAATAAAAATAATATAATAATAGGATACTTTATTATAAATACAGTATACTATCAATCAATCAATCAATCAATCAATCAATCAATCAATCAATCAATCAATAAGAATTTCCTCGTCCGGTTTTGGCAAAAGGCAATATCAGGGACGTCTCTTGAAGACTCTACACAAACAGGCGCCAAAGCACCACACGATGACGATTGAGTAAACAGAGATCACAAGAGAAAGCTAAATCAAAACGGTGCAAGTCCATGATCAAAACTATGTATTATATACTAGATACTATAATATATATATATATATATATGTATATATTTTATATATATATATATTATATATATATAAATATATATATTATATAATACTACCTATACAGACGTCCTGGCAGGAGATTCGTTATGTGAGCAACGTTATGAGATGTTCCAGGAACGCCTCCTGGCAAAGTGCCAACGTTGGACCCCACCATTCCCTGTGGCTCGTTGTTCAGGTAGACGCGATAACCTACAGTTAACACATAGTTTAAAGTGTAGCACATAATTTAACGTGTAGCACATAATTTAACGTGTAGCACATATTTTAACTTATAGCGCATAACTTGTAGCATATATTATGACTTGTTGCATATAATCTAACTTGTAGCGCATAACTTAACGTGTAGAACATAATTTAACTTTTAGCTCATAATTTAACTTGTAGCACATAATTTAACTTGTAGCACATAATTTAACTTGTAGCACATAATTTAACTTGTAGCACATAACTGAATTTGTCGAAAATAATTTAACTTGTAGCACATAATTTAACTTGTAGCACATAATTTAAAGTGTAGCCCATAATTTAACTTGTAGCATATAATTTAACTTGTTGCACATAATTTAACTTGTAGCACATAATTTAGCAAATAACAAACAATTATAATTTAACAAGTAGCACATAGTTCATCATAATCAGTACGTGTGCTAACTATCGTGTGATAATAAATTGACAATAACGACTTTGTTTTTAAGGCACAGGATGATGAAGAAAAATCTGTATAAAAGATAGATGGAGAGTGTGAGAGATATAGGAGAGAAAGAGGGAAAAAGAAGGAGAAAGACACAATTATATAAAGATAGACAGTGTAAGAGAGAGAGAAGAGAAAGAGGGAGAGACAATTAATTAATTAATTATAGAAGAGAAAGAGGGAAAGACAATTAATTAATTAATTACCAATAATGAGTTTATTTTTAAGACGGCTGTTAGTGGCAGATGCAGCTGAAGGGGGTTGCCACTTGATGAGTGCACTCGTCGGCATTGCTTCAACAACAGTTACATCAGCGGGAGGAAGTATCAGAAAACCTGCCCAATTAATAACCACTAATAAATATATCTTGTTGCGATTATTATGATTATTATTGTTATTATTATTATTATCAGTGATAATAAGTGGATATAATATATCCACTAATAATCACTGACACTGCATTTATCAGAACTGCTACCATCTTTCGTTATTCCATTCATTCTTCAAACTTCGGTAGCAGAAAAAAGGGAAGAAAGCCAAGGGCTTATTTCAATTTCCAAGCATACATTGATTACAACATCCAGCTTGCTTTAAATACTATTCACCGACACCGCATTATCAACTTGAATCTCAGTTAAACTTGGGTCGGATAACTTTAGAATTTTTTAGCAATTGCTGGAGCCTAGACGCTCACCAACCAAATACTAGTTCTGACGTTGGTTTGGATCTTAGTGCTTTGTCGCCTTTTACGACAAGTGCAGTTTATGGTTAGTCTATTCTTTAGCAACTCGGACACAACACATGTAAATAAAAAAGCTTCTTAAGCTATGAGAAATGTACAATAGCAGACACACACATAGGCCTACACATAGTTGTTGTTAGAAAGAAGAGATTGACTGACTATTGCCGTCACTGACATTGCTTTAAGGCGAGGAACCGGACGTTATATTCTTATTGCTTATTGACGGCTAACCTGACTGCGGACGATGACTACTGGACGGTTCATGTGTTGAAGAGACGTCCTCAGTTGTCACGTTAGCGCACACGTCTGTAATATATCGTACATACACTAAAATTAATACAACTCTCTCTCTCTCTCTTTCTCTCTCTTTCTCTCTCTGTATCTCTCGATCTCTCTCTCTCTGTATCTCTCTTTTTCTCTCTCTCACTCTTTCTCTTTGCTTTCTCTCTCTCTGTCTCTATCTCTGTATCTCTCTCTATCTCTCTTTCTCTTTCTCTCTCTCTCTCTCTCTCTCTCTCTCTCTCTCTCTCTCTATCCCTGCCTCTCTCCTGAGGACGGTAAAGAGAAACCACGTAAGAAGCCATATTTCTTCTAGATTTGTATGCTACATTAAGGTTTTAAAAAGAGACAGTTTCTGGAAACAGAATTAACTTGCTTATCGACAGAATGTTTTAATGGAACGTGAGAGCAGAATGTGAGTATGAAGAAGTATCTAAGAGCTTTACAGCCGTTCCACGATATAAAAACATGTGATCAAAATATTGAAAAGTGAATAAGTCCAAAGCGAAATGGACTTCACTCTTATCTAGCATCTAGTATAACATACCAGCCCCAACACTCATAAGAACAAAAATAACCTTACAAGAAATTGTAGATAAAGTCTCCTCAAAGCATAACATTCTAATTAAAATTCAGGTTCTAAACATTAATAAAGCTACATGCTAAGGTTAACGTCAGTTTCCTCACTCGAAAGCGATGTCATTGACGGTCGAGCCTAGGATTTAAATCCCGAACATACTGATCCGTGGTCGAGTACATCTTACCGACACCGCCACTGGCTCCAGCCGGTGTAAATGTTCAAATGCCATCAATACTGATGATTTAACTTTTACTGTCAAAAGCAATATAATAGATTTTAACTGACATTTTGAACCAGAATTCAGAAGCAGGATTCAGATAAAGCAGTGGATAAGGTACCTGGTACAACGTAACTGGATAGCAGACTCTGTTGACTGTCAACACTGCTCGTTACTACTGACGATAAAACCTGCTTCAACTCTGTTACCTGCGTAACAAAGTACACAAGAAAGACGATGATGTTTTAAGGTTTTATCTTTAAGGTTAAAAAACTTCTAGTTTCCTGGCATTTTACTTCCTTAATGTCCATGGTCACATACATCCATAAACTAGCGTAGTCCATACCAAGGTTTTCACTATCTTTATCTCTGTTGTTTTCTTTAGACATTTTGTTAAGACTTCTTTCCTATTACAGAATACCCGTATTATTTGTGCAATTCTACTACAAATTGCTGTCTCAAATTTCCAATCGTCTGTTAAGGAGTGACCTAGATATTTTTTTAAACCATAACAAACGATGGGAAATAACGAAACATATAAATCTTAATTCAGTCATTGGTTAATTATACATGTATATTACTTGATACCTCTTTCTGCAGACTCCTGCACATTGTTTCGAGCTCCGCCTCTTTCTGTGATGATAGACGTACAGAGTTATGGCGAGAAATTGACTGCTTAGGCGAGACTCCACCTTTGGGAGGAGTTAAAGGCTGAAGACTGACAGCGCCAGATGAATTACTGTTCATAAAAGTATTGTACAAGCATTTAGATAACAATGGAAACTTTTTACTTCTACTGTATTTTAAAACTTATAAATTCTTTTAAAAAAGTTGATTGTATAAGTAGCTGAACGAATAAAATAGTAGAAAAATACATAGTAGTAAGGCCACTAAATACACTGCTGCAAGTAATATCTTAAAGTAAGTTTGACTAAACTGTAACACTGCTCAATTTGTTGTGTCAAGTATCACGCCGAAAATTGCATTGAATATTATACTAAATAAAAACACACAACTCAAATTCACCATATCCAATGTAACCCTTCGCAGAGAAAATAAACGAATTAAGTTATAGTAACAAAATATTAATATAAAAAAATAAACACAAAAATATCGACAGCCAGAATACTAATCTACCCAGATTTGGACAGCAGCTCCAGCAGCTGCCTAGCAGCTGTGATAGTCGATGACTGCTGTAGAACTGAAGATGACTCAGCAGTAGGCAAACTAACAGCAGCTGAGTACCGAGCTGCTGAAGCAGCTGTGACAGCAGTAGGCTGAAGCATGGAGTTGGCAGCCTGAGACTGTGATATGGATTGACTCGGCTGTGGTAACGTCGAAAAATGTTGTTGCGAAGCCTCGATCTGAGCTTTCCAGTCTCTTAATGTAAGGACCTGAGTAAAACACAGTAACACAGGTCAAAAGCTTTCCATTCTATCAGTGTAAAGACCTGAGTAAAACACAGTAACACAGGTCAAAAGCTTTTCATTCTATCAGTATAAAGACCTAAGTAAACACAGTAACACAGGTCAAAAGCTTTCCATTCTATCAGTGTAAAGACCTGAGTAAAACACAGTAACACAGGTCAAAAGCTTTTCATTCTATCAGTATAAAGACCTAAGTAAACACAGTAACACAGGTCAAAAGCTTTCCATTCTATCAGTGTAAAGACCTGAGTAAAACACAGTAACACAGGTCAAAAGCTTTCCATTCTATCAGTGTAAAGACCTGAGTAAAACACAGTAACACAGGTCAAAAGCTTTCCATTCTATCAGTGTAAAGACCTGAGTAAAACACAGTAACACAGGTCAAAAGCTTTCCATTCTATCAGTGTAAAGACCTGAGTAAAACACAGTAACACAGGTCAAAAGCTTTCCAGTCCCTCAGGAAATGAATAAATCAGTACAAGATCAAAAGCTTTCCAGTCTCTTAAAACACAGTATCAGAGGTCAAAAGCTTTCCAGTCCCTCAGGAAATGAATAAATCAGTACAAGATCAAAAGCTTTCCAGTCTCTTAAAACACAGTATCAGAGGTCAAAAGCTTTCCAGTCCAGAGGGAGAGAGAAAGAAAGAGAATGAGAGACAGAGAGAGAGAGAGCGAGAGAGAGAAAGAGTGAGAGAGATAGAGGGAAAAATGATAAAGAATAGCTTTTTTTCTATCTAAAGACCACAATTTACATGCAGTGCTGGTCAGAGACATAATATTTAACAGATCAACGTACTGCACTGTACGTACTGGACTGTGCATCTGTACTGCACTGTACGTACTGGACTGTGCATCTGTACTGCACTGTACGTACTGGACTGTGCATCTGTACTGCACTGTACGTACTGGACTGTGCATCTGTACTGCACTGTACCGTACAGTATTACCTCACAGAGCTTAGGCTCCTTTGTGGTAACCCTCTACCTAATTATTTGTTTAGTTTATAATTAAGTATGGTGTATTTGTTGTTTATTATGGCATAGAAAACAAATCAAGAGGTTGAATGGAAAAAACATGTTGTTCAGTAGTATCTAGAGTCTAACGTAAGATAGTATACCAACGACAATCTTTCAAATGTCACGGGATATTGACAATATTTTAGATATATGTTAAATATTTAATATATTTAAACATATATTAAAAGATATTTATTTCTACCACAGATCTTAAACTGAGCTGGATACTAAATGTGTAACCAGACAATAAATTTAGTAAATTCAGAATTAAAAGAATGAAAATGTTGACAATATTTGCTCATATCAAATATGCGAACACTTTTTAAAGTACAACAAGTGACTAAAGTAAAAAACGTAGTCAGCAAACAGATCATGCAATTTCAGGAAATGGTAAACAATCTGTAGATAATCATTAGAGCAACATTTGGAGACCAACTACAGAACTACAGATACTCACCTCTTTGCAGAGTTGTTTCATGGCTTCTATCTGAACCGAACGCAACTGCCTCTCGTCATTATATAAATGACTTTGTCTGTAAAATAATATAAATTACTCCTCATCATCATCATATTACCTTGAATCCCAGTTTAGCTAGGGTCGGGATTTATAAAAATTTGTAGCAATTTCAGGAGCCTTGGAGCTCACCAACTGAATGCCTTATCTGACGTTGGTTTAGATCTAAGTACTGCATCTCCTTTTACGACATGTGCAGGCTACAGTTGGTCTATTCTTCAGCAACCCAGACACAACACGGCAAAACAATATTAGTTAACCATAATAAAACATTAAAATACACTACTCTAACTTAAGTAAATAAAAACTCAATATTCCTACAGAGTTCAATGCTCTAGTCAAATCAAATTAAAATCAATACGAAAAAAAAATTTATCAAAAATTAACTTAAAATTGATTACAGAAAATTTCACGATGCTTTCAGTAAGCTTAAAACAAGCTTAACAAAATAAACTATAGAGCCATCAGTGTCATCTGTTAACTGGTAGCATCTAATTACCTCATCTCATTCATCAATAATTCCAGAAATTCACTATTCCCTTAACAGACTACCTGACTGGATTTTTAAAAAATATATAATACGTTTATTTGTGCTTAAAGGTCTTACAGACCGGCTCGCTTGATCAGAATTTAAAAAAATCAATACTTATAAATGTTTGACAGAAATGTGAGTGCCCGCTCGCTATCCCAAATGCTCCTCCTGTTTAAGATTTCCTCGAGAATTCCCAAACAACCATAACTGTAATCCAATATAGCTTTGAATGCAATCATAAACTGGCTAGTTGCCATCTCTATTCATATGCTCATTGTGAGTCAGTACACGATTTTCAAAACTAAGTGCATGATGTGGTACGAACATCAATATTGGACAGAACTTTGAACTGATTTTCTGGATGTTTGAATTAGCGCCGCTTTTGGACCTCTTTCTCACAAGCTCAGACTTGTCTCAATAGTGCTCGATGTTATCATTGATGACTGTAGCACTCTGATATTTAATTTAATAATTTTAATTGTTATTTTAATTCGAAAAAATTGTAAAGGTTATAAAAATTAATTTAAAAAATCGATAAACCTGATAAGCTGCTGTTCGAGGTAACGAATGTGTTCCTCGGACCTTCTGTTTCTGATTTCATTTCTCGCCGTCAGAGCGAGAGAGTCTCTCATCCTACAGCGACAGCCGCGCCAGAAAGCTTGCAGCCTTGTCGCCGCCATCGTCCTCAGCGTGTCTACAATCAATCAATGTCTCTACAATCAATCAACGTTTCTACAATCAATGTTTCTATAATCAATCAACGTTTCTACAGTCAATCAATCTTACTACAATCAATCAATGTTTCTACAATCAATCAATGTTTCTACAATCAATCAACATTTCTACAGTCAATCAATGTGTTTATTATCACTCAATGTTTCTACAATCAATCAATGTTTCTACAGTCAATCAATGTGTTTATTATCACTCAATGTTTCTACAATCAATCAATGTTTCTACAGTCAATCAATGTGTTTATTATCATTCAATGTTTCTACAATCAATCAATGTTTCTACAGTCAATCAATGTTTCTACAATTGCAAAAACATTGACTGATTGTAGAAACATTAATTAATTGCAATCAATCAGTGCTAAATGTCTACAAATACATTTATTATCATAATCATACTACAGCTACAACATAGCTAGCGTTTTATAAAATAAATAGTTAAATTATGTTTTCAGACTTTCAGAGATAATCTGTCAGAACATCAAAACCATTATCTTCTATCTTACAAGACACATAGGATAACAATTAAAGAATCCTACAGGTACATTTAGAAATAAAACAGGAACTGAAGCGAATAAATGACGATATGATGTAGGACAGAGAGGATTTGAGACAGTCTATTCATATTCCGACCCTAGTTAAACTGAGATTTAAGGGAAGATGATGATGATGATGATGCTGAAGCGAATAAATGAATACAAAAATACACTGTAGTAAATTAGTCTGCATTAAAAAAATTAGTAAATTAGTCATCATCATCGTTCATCATTAGTCATTTTCCCCGTGTTGGGTCCGGGTCGTTTGAAGAATTTGTCCAACCGGTGACTGCACCTGTCGTAGAAGGCGACTAACGCACTAAGATCCATACCAACGTCAGAAAGGGCATTCGGTTGGTTAGAGCCTAGGCTCCAGTAATTGCCACAAAATTTAGACGAATGGATAAAAAAGGTCTATTCATATCCCGACCCTGGTTAAACTGGGATTTAAGGGAAGATGATGATGATGAGTAAATTAGTCTGAATAAAAACTCCACTGTAGTTAATTAGTCTCAGAGCCACTCACCAGACGGCGATGAGCTCTGAGAGTCGCTGCTGGGCTCATCTCTATAGCTCCTCGCAGGTGACGGAGAGCGTCCACAAGTCACTCCCTCTCTAGGACTCCCGGTCTCGCTGTTAGGACTCCTGCTAACATTCCGCACACCGGCCGCGCCCGCCCCACTGTACTTCTCCGGGCTGTACGCCACCTGGCGTAGAGATCCCACGTGATGACGTACAGTCGTTGGAACGAGTCCCGGGGAATCTCTGCGAGTTCCCTGCGAGGACTTGCGTAGCTTTCCCTTGATCTGTTTTAGACTGGTGTCAGCCACGACCTGACCTATCGAACTGTCTGTGTCACTTTCCTCTACGTTGTGGGACCGAGGAGTGGTGGGAGACTGTCTGGCTAGCATGTAGATGTGCTGCTGTTGCTGAAGGCGCTGCTGCTGTTGCTGAAGTTTCTGTTGTATCTGTTGCTGCTGATTTACTATTTTCTGCTGCAGCTGCTGTTGTTGCTGTTGGTGATGCTGTTGCTGTTGTTGTTGTTGCTGTTGTTGTTGTTGTTGCTGTTGTTGTTGTTGTTGCTGTTGATGTTGCTGTCGTTGTTGTTGTTGTTGTTGAACCGACATACTATCTAGCAGCATATTTCCACTCAACGATACAGGAGATCTGCTAATCACATCGTTATGATCCAGAGAGCCAGTGAAATTTGCAGCAACTCTTCTGCCGGGAATACCACGAGGCGCAGTGGCAAAACTGCTATCCTGTCCACCGCTCTGACCCGGCCTATTTGCCGTTACTATATTTCCCTGGTTATCGCGCTCAATCCTAGGACAATAAATTCTATTTTCCGCGACAGTCTTTCCCTGATTAACTCCACCGTCTTTTCCAGACAGATGTCTCTCCAAATGCTTGCCAGATGGAGACGCAGCAGAACTGCTGATGGAGAATCTCGCGTCGTCGGCCAGCAAGGCATCGAGAGGACTGGATGATGAGTCAGAGTACAGAGGAAGGTAGCGAGACTCTGACTCTAGCATACTGTGCGCCTCATCTGTAGCATACAATAAATGTACGAGAACATACTGAGTAACATACAATAAATGTACGAGAATATACTGTGTGACATACAATAAATGTACGAGAACATACTGTGTGACATACAATAAATGTACGAGAACATACCGTGTGACATACAATAAATGTACGAGAACATACTGTGTGACATACAATATATGTACGAGAACATATCGTGTGACATACAATAAATGTACGAGAACATACTGTGTGCCTCATCTGTAACATACAATAAACGTACGAGAACATACTGCGTGACTCATCTGTAACATACAACAAATGTACGAGAACATACTGTGTGACTCATCTGTAACATACAACAAATGTACGAGAACATACTGTGTGACTCATCTGTAACATACAACAAATGTACGAGAACATACTGTGTGACTCATCTGTAACATACAACAAATGTACGAGAACATACTGTGTGACTCATCTGTAACATACAACAAATGTACGAGAACATACTGTGTGACTCATCTGTAACATACAACAAATGTGCGAGAACATACTGTGTGCCTCATCTATAACATACAATAAACGTACGAGAACATACTGTGTGCCTCATCAGTAACATACAATAAACGTACGAGAACATACTGCGTGACTCATCTGTAACATACAACAAATGTACGAGAACATACTGTGTGCCTCATCTGTAACATACAATAAACGTACGAGAACATAATAATCGACATTCGCCAATGGCTCCTGCCAATGGCTATGTCGATAAATTCTGATATACATGTAGAAGAATATGAGGTACATTGGAGTATAGACGAATATAGACGAATATCAGATAAACTAGAGTATAAGACGACTCGGGCTCTATAGTATAGTGTGACTCATCATTAGTATGCACACTTAATAAACGATAAGGTAACGCAATAATAAAGATACTCTAACATAGTGTGTGACTAAGCTGTACCATACAATTAATTAAAGCCGAATCAGCACATTGCGGCCATCGTGAGGTAGGAAAGTTATGTTGTTTAGATAATAGATACGCAAGATTTTAGATTTATAACACTCATTGCTCTCAGCACAAACATTAATCTCTTTTAGTTTAATCTAATAAAAAATAAATCTTTAGTTTGAGTCTATACTAGGCAAGTAAGGGTCTGCTACAATTGCTTAAACTTGTTATACTTCATTTTCCCACCAGCAGAACAAGCCAAAACGTTTTTCTTCAATTGTGAATTTTGTTATTGCAAAAGCGGTGAAAGTCCAAATTAGCTAAGCAAAAGAATATGACAGCTTACCACCGCTGTTTAAATCTTCAATCTGCATATTAGATGTTTCTACTGCTCCATACTGATCATTCACATCTCCTTATGCCAAAATATACAAGTGCAATTAATTTTTGAGTCAATTAGCCATTATTATGAATTATCAATCTTTTAAAAAGATAACGTTAATCATTCTTATTATAATTATTTGTTAGTTAAGAATTATAGTTAGTAATCAACATTTACATCATTTTGCAAAACTTGATAACTGAAATTATCAATAAAATACTCGTCAGAATTGAGAAAAACTTCAGTTTACAAAGAGTAAAGCAAAATTACAAACTAATTATTATATCAATCAAAATACGAAGAACTTAATTATTTACCACGATCCGCCTTCATCTAATACTCATTCATGACATTATTATTAGAGAATTATTATTATTACAAATAACTAATTTTACCCGTGTTGTGTCCTGGTGACCAACCGTGGACTGCACGTGTCGCAAAAGAATATAGAGCTCTAAGATTACACCAATATCAGAAAGAGCATTCGGTTGGTGACCGCCTAAGCTCCAGAAATTGCCACAAAATTTTCTATCCCGACCCTAGTTAAACTGGGATTCAAGGGCTGATGATGATGACAAGTAACTAATTTGAGAAAATCTCATTATCAATCAATATATCTTTAATTCTAACTACTGTTTAATTACTTTAATTTTACTCTTACTTCCCAGCATGCGGCAGAAGCTCATCCAAGATTCCTACCTAAAACGTTTAGATATCTTTTCCAAAAACTATGAACCAACTAAATATTGTAAACATTAGTTTAAACTTGATCCACTGTAAATCTAACCTTCACTTTCATCGCGCTTCATCTCGAATATTTCTCATTGAATTACAGACCCCTAAGTAAAACTTGTGGCTGAGATCAGCCAGTCTGCAGCAGTACAGCACAACTGAATACTCCGTTTCAATAACTCAAAAAGTACCTAACATGCAGAAGAACCAAAGCTAAATATCTAATAATGCAATGCATCAACCTTGTAGACGTTTAGGCGCATCAGTCCTCCTATACGGAGACACAGTGTGCTGGACAGGTAAACCAATATGGCTCGCTCTTTCTATATCACTACCCAGACGTAGAGGCTCACGGTTCAGCTGCTGCTGCTGCTGATGTAACCTCTGCTGCTGTAGCACTCTGCTTAGCTTGATGTCCTCGGCTCTATCCAGCTGTTTCAACAATCAAAACCGATGTCTTAATCGACTTATCACTTAGTAACTACAGCATAGTAATGCCATTAATCATTGTCAATAATTATTAGCTCAATAATATAGCATTCTGAATATTGACTTAGATACGAATCATGCGATTAGGATTGAGATACGACTATATTGCCTTAATTAATCGCTTTACTTGCAGACTGCTACGTTTTCTTATTCCTGTAAAATGTCTGGACATATTTAAATGTGTATGAAGTTTTAAATAAAGTAAATAAAAATACCTGTATACTGTATATATTTAAGCATTTAGATCGTTTTCACAAACTGTTAAAATATTAGAAGCTATTAGATTATCAGGATAACAACTATCAGTTTAATCAATGGTTTATTATAACAAAAAGATGTATCTTTAAAACTGCACTAATCAATGCTACGGCAACAGTTCTATATAATTTTTAAATATTCACAAATACATACATATAACATAGGCGTACTGCTTAAAGTACATATTCCTCATTTCCTCTTTACATTCAGCTCTCACGCACAAAAAAGAGAACTCCATCGAACAACAAGTTAATCCTTGCAAAAATGAGTGTGCGTTATTCCAGCCTGAAGTGCCTTAACAATATAGCCTATGGCTTGGAAAAATATAGCATCAGAGGAAGTTTCCCTTTGCCTTCTCAGTTCCTAATCAGTCGCCTCTTAACATGCATGCAGTTTTTGGTTTATCTAACCACACTGGTCTAGACACGACACAGGAATATATACACCTACAAAAGAACAATGTCGTATACGTTTAAATGGATTACGTACATCAGTGCTAGCTGTTAATGGACAGATAGATGTGAGATATTTGATCAACTGCGTGTGTTGTCCAAGTTGAAAGTGTCTACCGCGACCCTGACTATAGAGCCATTCTGCTTTCAGCCTATTAATCAATCAATAACAACTTATCATCTCTCTCTCTCTCTCTCTCTCCCTCTCTCTCTCTCTCTTAGCGCACTGCCTACTGGCAGGTCCATGGTAAAAAACGCCTCCACTCATCTTTATCTTCCGTTTTCCTCTTCATGTCCACATAGGTGTTCATCATTAAATCATCTAGAATATTCCTTTTGATATACTATTAATCTTGGGGGATTCTGCTTATGACGAGGTGGGCCCCCTATGTCTTCCTTCACTACAATTTATCATATAGGCATCTATGCCAGTAAACAAAGTATCCAATTTTTTAATTGCCAAATAATTCACCAATTTTAGATAAATGCATACAGATTAGAATGTAAAGGGCTATAGATTGCTTTTGATACACTAATTTCTG
This sequence comes from Enchytraeus crypticus, assembly GCA_905160935.1. Classification (NCBI taxonomy): domain Eukaryota; kingdom Metazoa; phylum Annelida; class Clitellata; order Enchytraeida; family Enchytraeidae; genus Enchytraeus; species Enchytraeus crypticus. The sequence goes on from CAJHZI010000468.1 coordinate 157,364, forward strand.
ATCATAACACGGCGCTCTGTTTAACATTTAACTTTGTTTATTTTCGATAAAAACTTCATAATAGATAATCCTGCATAGACTTTCATTGGGTCAAGAGAGAAGTTGAAAATTAAATTAGTATTTAGTCCATATTCATATGTGGACATGGAGAAAGACAAAGAAGAGTGAAAGCGTAATATACCGTGGACCTGCCAGTCGGCAGTACAGTAAACAAGAGAAAGATTTTAGTGAACTAGCAATGGACATAAAAACTCTTCATTCTTTCTCTGTGATAATATACTCACATATAGGTTTATTATGACAAGTGATATTTAGTTTCCCTAACTCTCTCTCTGTCTCTCTCTCTCATGTTCCGCCAAGTTGCAAGCCCAAGGTACATATTTCTGTTAAAATGTTGTTTTCAACAACTATAAAGAACAATCCTTCGATTAACTAGTTAATTCTTTCACAAAAGACTGTGCCCAATTCAACACCTTAACTTCAGAGTAGTAATGATAAATATATTTATAAAGCGCGACTTTACGCTAAATGCCACAGAAATCATCACCACAAGGCTACAGTTCTCTTCACTATCACATCCGCGTCAGTCGCCTCTTACGAACACGTGCAGTTATCGGTAGGTTCAATTCTCCAATTTTCCCGAACCTAGTCGGATAATATGATCTAGAGTAGTATAGCAATGTAGCACAAGTCCTCACCCTTCCTTTTCCGTTATGTCGAATCCATCGAGAAGTTCTAAACTGACGCACCAGTTTACGACAAATGGTCGATAGTCAAAGGCTCTGGATATCAATAAAACAAGCAAAGGCATATGAGAAATAATACAAATACTACAGAACTTAGTTTTCTATATTTATTAAAAGCAAGGTAAAGCTAAGGTTAACGTCAGTTTCCTCACTCGAAAGCGATGTCAGTGACGGGCGACCCCAGAATTTGAACCCCGCACATCACATACTGGTCCGCGGTTAAGTGTCTTACCGACTTCGCCACTGGCTTCAGCCAGTTATATCTATCATCATCATCACCAACTTCCCTTGAATCCCAGTTTAGCTAAGGTTGGATTTATTATAGTTACTATAAAGAAACTGTAATAATTTTATTATTTTTTTTATACCGAAATGCCTTAATAATCGCATATTTATTTAAAATTAAGAACAAATAGCTATGAAATGGGTCTATGAACATATCATATAACCTTGAGATGAGAAATTTAAATTATTGTATTTAACAAGCTATGAAAAATCAAGATAATATTAAGATATTATAATAATAATCTGTTTTAGCTAATAAGAAACATTAATGATCATAGCAAATGATACAATATTAAACAATTTATTATTATATTTATTATTATATTTATTATTATATTTATTATTATATTTATTATTATAATTATTATTATATTTATTATTATATTTATTATTATATTTATTATTATATTTATTATTATATTTATTATTATATTTATTATTATATTTATTATTATATTTATTATTATATTTATTATTATATTTATTATTATATTTATTATTATATTTATTATTCAATGTACAAATAAATTTATGGCTTAATTGGTTCAGACTGATCTGAGCCGGTAGCATGTTGGCAAGGAGTTCGACAGCGGATCAGTACAATGTCATGTAGGTGTAGGGTTCCAATCCAGTGCTCTCCCCGTCAGTGACATTCTATCGAATATGAAACTAACGCTAAACTTGATTTTGCATTATACATGATATTAATACAGTTACAGACGGTGGTTAGCTAGATAAGATGTGTATCATCTTCCCTGACGGCCGTTGATCTAGTTTTTACAGACTGTTTTATATCCTGTGTTTCTGGGAATTTTATATTTTATTTCTTTTAAATGTTTATCTCTATTTGTATGTGTCAGTGATTTGGTGTTGATGCTGAAATAAACACATCTCTCTCTCTCTCTCTCTCTCTCTCTCTCTCTCTCTCTCACTTGGTGTTAGCCCTTTTAGATATTACATACCCACTGGGAGACGTTTGAACCACACAGGGGTTGTTGATAATAGAGAATTGCTTGAGCTTCGTCAGGTGATACAAATGCGAGACCTGAACAAATATATTAGTAACACACAGAATAAAAATTTCAAACAAATATTTAATTACTTCAATACAGATATATAGGCCTATAGGATGTTCTAAACTTATGTAAAGTGCATTTATTGCACAATGGTAAATGAGTAAAATGCTAGATCTATATTGCCACCATAAATTGCATTTGACATTTTTTCCTCAATGACTTTTTTAAAACTTTAAATTAAGCTGTTGAAATTAAAATGAAAAATGTGCCCTTTAAAAACGAAACAATTTTAAATTTCTACAATTAACCTGAGCTCAATACAGTAAAGGGACGTCAATATTATCCTGACTTTTCAATAGTCCAAGACTATTTAAATACAGATTAGTAATAACATAAATATTAAAATTCCTGAAAATTTCAACTGCATAGTGCAATAGCCTATAAACTATAGTACTCATTTCTGCATTGATGACTGTAGCACTCTAGTAAATTGTTGTTCTTACTAACCTCATTGAGATCTGAAATGTTATTTTCAGCGAGAGAGAGAATTTTCAGAGAGATCGGTAGCGTGTGAGTAACCGATTTTAATGAGCCAATGTGATTGCCGTGTAGCAGCAGAATCTGAAATCAATCAATCAGTCAATCAGGCTATCAATCAGTTAATCAATCAATCAGTTAGTCAATCAATCAATCAGTCAATCAATCAATAAATCCGTCAATCAATCACTGGACCAGTCAATCAGTCAGTCAATCAATCAGTCAGTCAATAAATCAATCAGTCAATCAATCAGTTAATCATTAATCAGTTAGTCAATCAATCAGTCTGTCAATCAATGAGTCAGTCAGTCAATCATTCAATGAATGAAAGAGAATTTAGCATCTGGTTTCAGATCAGCTTAGACAATTTATTTTACGGTGCGATGATGTATCTAGACACCTACAATTAACATTATTCTAAAAGATCATTAATTAATCAATTGATTAATTGCTAGAAACCTTTAATCTAGTCAGAGCTCTAATATCGCCCAGAGATGAGATGTTATTATCAGATAGATCGAGATGCTGAAGGTTCACATTATGATTCAAATTCTCCATCGTCTTAATTCTATTAGCGGACAGATTGCACTGAACCAATTTTGTTAAATTCCGGAGACCTGCAACATTAAAAACTCTTCTACATTAGGCAATAAAAAAGGCACACTCCATAAGAAACTTTCTCAATGGCTAACCCATCTAAGCAATACGTTTCAAACAGATCCTATTTTAGATGAAAACCTGGAACATAAGTATCATTAGAGCGTGAATCCATCACTTCACTATCACTAAAGTTGATGGGAAACCATAACACTGCTTGCAGTAGAGGAGATTTTTTGTTTTAAGACTCAACTCTACTTCATAGCCTTTTGCTGCGCCGAATAGTATAATCACTAATAAAACTAGCTAATTAAACTAGCTAATAAAACTAGCTAATAATTTTTTATTTTGTTGATTTCGTATAAACTTCCAGAGATCTGCAAAGTCTGACCTCCATTATAGTTCATCACTACACTGACAATTTAATCCTAGCGAATACTACGCCAGTTGAAAGAAATTAGGCCTACGACTTAATTCGTTTTCAACAGCTCTTATCTGGAATTAGATTATCTAGCATTAGAATAATTCATTATTCAAAAGCTCATATTTTATACCTTGTATAGAAGTTATACTATTTCCGGATAAATCCAGTACAGTAAGATTTCTCAGTGACGCTACTCCGGTCATTTCTGTCAGTTGATTTCCGGACAACGATAACTGTAACAGCGTTTAACATGTCAATATTAACATGTCAAGTTTAACAGCGTTAGACATGTCAATAGGGATAAAGCAAGCAACTACTAGATTACGTTTTCCATGTATTGAGCCTGTCATATAAATCTATATATTAATCTACAACAAAAGGTATCGGGTGAACAGGAGAGTTTTCTCAGGGAATGACACCCCTGCCCAGTAAATGTTAATCGAAGCAGAGGAAGGCATAGGGAGCCCACCTCGTCAAAAGCAGAATCTCCCAAGAATAATGGTATATCAAAGGAATTTTAGATCACTTAAAGATCCACTCGTATGTGGACTAAAAGAGGAAAAAGGAAGATAGAGATGAGAGGAGGCGTTTTATACCATGGACCTACCAGTATGCAGTGCACTAAGAGAGAGAGAGAGACAGAGAGAGAGAGAGAGATCTACTACAATCTGCCCATACCTATCTGTATATTGAAAAGATAACACCAGTAGTTCATTTTTCACAGTTTAACAACTGAATCAATAATAACACTAATGAGAGATAACAATACAAATATTAATAATACAAATAAAACTAAATAAAATAAAGTAACAATAACTACAGTAAGATTTCATAGTGACGCCATCTTCTTAGTGACGATTTCTCAGGAAAAAGCTCTTACAGGCGACCAACCCGACAAAAAAATGGCGAATGGGTTTCCTAGAGTGTAGAGGAATTATTTTAAATATTTTTTATTAATCTTTCTCTCAATTAACTACAGTCCTTCTTTTATCTCATTTTTTTAGCCCAGGGTCCTATACGGCCCAGGGGAATAAATAAATAATTAGTATAGTAATTTAAATTTAATATAAAAAAATTGGACTGCTAAAAATTATAATATTAACGAGGGAAGGGAGAGAGGGGGAGGGAAGTAAAGAGATAGAGACAGACACAGAGAGCGAGCTACAATTGATATAAATAATTCATTAAGTAATCTATTTAAGTTGTTAATCATTTAAATAACCATTAAATAATAGAAAATATCTATTATAATTTAAAATAATCAATAAATTACGTAATAAATTACCCGCTGTAGATTTTCATACTGATGAAGATGTTCTATTTGTTTTATGTAGTTGCCATCGAAGCAGGCGGCTTGGGGATCAACACCTGGTATAACCTCGATCCGCTGAAGACCTCTATTCCTAAGATCTATTACATACATGTTGCGCCTAATACACAGCCCTGTTCCTGAAACATGTACATTACACATTATACAGTCCATACACAATAAGTAACAATCATCTCTCTCTCTCTCTCTCTCTCTCTCTCTCTCTCTCTCTCTCTCTCTCTCTCTCTCATAAGGTGCATATAAGTACGCCAGAGTCTGATCTAACGCTCACGCTTTCATGCTTTATCCACACATACTGTAGCCTATAGCTTGCAAAATGAAGCTCCTGAGGTTGTTTCCAGTTGCCTTCCTAAGTTCTTGCTTAAGTACAAGTAGAAATATTACTATATCTCCTACTTTTTATTTCTAACTTTTTACATTTCTCTCTCTCGTTCTCTGTTTATTGCAATGCCAATTGACTAACATACCCAAATACTACATTCCTAATTATAATCAGTTACCATACTTAATAGCCAACACACCAGAAATCAACTGGTAGGTCATGTTAAACAAGAAAATGACACATCACATGCCAAAAAGCCAGTCTAAAATTATCTTACAAATAGCTATCGAGGAGGTTTCTCAATATGAATCTATATTACAAATCTATATTACAAATCTATATTACAAATCTATACTACAAATCTATACTACAAATCTATATTACAAATCTATATTACAAATCTATATTACAAATCTACATGAATATTGCAAATCTATATTACAAATCTACATGAATATTACAAATCTATATTACAAATCTACATGAATATTGCAAATCTATATTACAAATCTACATGAATATTGCAAATCTATATTACAAATCTGTCGATGTTGGTAAGATATTCGACAGCGAATCAGAATGTACGGGGTTCAAATCCTGGGCTCGCCGGTCACTGACATCGCTTTCGAGTGAGGCAGCAGACGTTAACATTAGCTTTAGCTTTTAAATCTATATTACATGTACAACTAAGCTATCAAACACAACTTTTGAGGTGATTTTATGCTACACAGACTAATTTCAGCCAATTGACTCTATTCTAACGCATTACTAAAACAGAACAGGTGATCTATTTACAAAATATGACGAATTCAATAGGATAACTAATTTTAAAATAAATGACAAGCACACCAATATTGAGGCTAACGTAATAATAAAGACACCTATTTACCCTTTCTTAAATTTCTCCTTGGCATTTTCTAAGTTACAAGAAATCAACAACTATATTTAAACAACCGTAGCACGCGAATGTTAATCAAAACTAACACAACGGCAATATATAGAGTACTACTCAACGATCATCATATCGTAACATTGGACATTGTTCAAAAAGTCATTGATAAAACATCGCAATCGCAAAGTAATTAAAACCGCATTAAGAAATTCACACACACTAACACACACAATCTAATGTTCATATCAACTTCTTAGTTTTCATATCACAACTTCCTTCTAGAAAGATACCGATAATCTTACAAGAGATGAATGATAGATAAGATGGTCGTACGTACGCTAAAACTACAGAACAGATATAGCATCAACCTTCCCTAATAAGACTACTATCTCTTAGTGACTAATATTCAGTACAATTATCTACTAAAGTTCACTAGTAGTACTATCATCTCCCCAGTTACTATTAGTACTATAATAATAACAATAATAAAGGTTTAACGTCCGTTTCCTCATACAAGGAAGATGTCAGAGACGTGATGACAGAATACAGATAACACAAATAAAGATAGCACATTAGTAATATCTAGTTATATTTCACTAGTAGTACTATTAATTACTCAGTCACTAGCAGTACTATTATTAGTAGTATCTAGTTATAATTCACTAGTAGTACTATTAATTACTCAGTCACTAGCAGTACTATTATTACTAGTCTGTTAGCTACAGATAGGAAATTCGATTGTAAGGTAATGCAAATACAATGTAATGCGATTGCTAATGTCAGATTCGTCTATCTAGTATCGAAAGCGATATCAGTAACGGGCGAGCTCAGGTTTTGAACCCACACACACATACATATCGATATCTTATCGATATAGCAATTCAGCCAGTGGCGATGTCAGTAAAATATTCGGCCGCGGATATCTCAGTGGATAGTTAGACAGTGAGAAAGAGAGAGAGAGAGAGAGAGAGAGAAATATGTTTATTAGATTAAAACACAGCATATACCATACAAAATGAGAACAAGCACACGGAAATAGTCAAATTCAATAAAACAGCAAAATAGTTTTAATTAGTGATCTAGAAACTTTAGAGAGAATCCTGTATAATAGTAATCGACAGTACTCATAAAAAGTCGAATGCTCTCAAATTTGTCTCATCAAAGGAATAATGAATCACTGCGAGGCAGCACAGAAATCTTTAGAGATCTATTATCATGAGTCATAGGCAGGACCAGGGCAGTACCAGTAAACAAAGAACTATTAGACATGACGGATCAACGCGTCCCATTAACACGTGACATCGACTGCTTGAAGTGCTAAAATTCAGGGGGTTGTGGGGTTCAATCACCCACCCCTCACTGAGTCTTACAGAATACGATACAGTGAATTATTAGACTTATACGAAACATAAGATAAATTATACGAAACATTTGAATACGATATGTACAGCGAGTATTCAAGATCCGGTTTCTCACACGAAGACAATGTCAGGGACGTCTCAAACGAAATATTAATAACAATCATAAACAAAACAATAAATTAAACAATTAATTGCAAGCAATTCTCTCCCAAAATCCTCTCAAATTGAAATTTTTGAAAATGCTAAAAACCAATGGGAAAAGGGGAGTAGAGTGCTCTTAACTCCCCCCCGTACTTACATCATTTAAAGAGGATTTTAACGTTATGTTTGACTATAATTAATCCTATAGAGAAGATTCTACACGTACTGTACACCACTGTGTACAGTGTACACCTCTCTGTACAGAGTACATCACTGCGTACGCTGTACACCACTGTATACAGTGTACATCACTGCGTACAGAGTACATTACTGCGTACAGTGTACACCAATGTGACAATGTACACCACTGTGTACAGTGTACACCACTACATACAGAGTACACCTCTGTGTACAGTGAACACCACGGCATAATATAAAATAAAATAAAATAAAATAAAATAAAATAATATAATATAATATAATATAATATAATATAATATAATATAATATAATATAATATAATATAATATAATATAATATAATATAATATAATATAATATATAATAATTATAATATAATGTAATATAATACAATATAATAATTATAATATAATGTAATATAATACAATATAATAATTATAATATAATGTAATATAATACAATACAATACAGTATGTACACTATAATATAATATAATATAATATAATATAATATAATATAATATAATATAATATAATATAATATAATATAATATTATAAAAGTATTATATTAGGAAAATACAATATATAAACATAATTATTTTCTTAATAATAGTTTGTTCATAGTTGGCCTATATTAGGTCCTATCTTATGGCAATTTACTATACTACAGTAATTTATTAGACTGTAGTAAGGGTTGAATAAGTGGTAATATAACCATGGACAGGTTGAACAGGTTACTCTGTGGGGGTCTATAAAATAATCAGAACTGACATACATCGATATAACTTAAAGCATCTATACAACTATTTAACATTTCAATCAATTCAAGTACAGCGCTGTTAGGTTCATATAATAACTGACACAGCTGATAATCACTTTAGATTCTATTAGTATCAAATATCTGTCATTCTAGCAGCAGGGTATACTGTACATATCTCTCTCTCACTTTCTCTCTCCCTCTCCCTTTCGTTCTAGTCTTTGTTACACAATAGATCTGAAGTAAGCAAGTTAACTGTTAGTCTACCTTCACTATCAATAAATACAATCCTCTACAAATTGATTTGAAATGGAATCAAGGACAAAATGAGTATTACACAATGCAGTCCAATTCAATATAGTACAATACAAAACAGTACAATAAATATAATACAATACAATACAATAAAATTCAGTGAACATTTAACGTCTGATTTCTGACCACAAGCTGTTGTCAGGGACCTCATAATTTGATATATAATCTAGTAACTCTCCCTCTCTCTCTCTCTCTTTCTCTTAGTGCACTGCCCACTGGCAAGTTCATTGTATATAGAGCCTCCACTCTTCTCTGGCTTCCGTTTCCTCTTCATGTAAACATACGAGTGGATCTTTAAGTCAACTAACAAGATATACCATTATTCTTTGAGGATTCTGCTTATGAAGTGGTGGGCCCCCTATGCCTAACTCAGCTTCGCCTAACATTTACTGGGCAGGGGCGTCATTCCCTGAGAAAATCATCCTGTCTACCCATCCTGTCTAATCCATTCCTTTGATAGAGAAGTATGTGGCTTATATAGACAGAGTAACAAGGTGGGAAAGAGAAGTGCAAAAAACATAAGTTAAATTGCAAACTGTAACGTTCCCGCTGCTCAAAGGCGTTATCAGACGTAAATTACAATTCAATCAAAATCAAGAATCAATTCCATATAATAAGACACAGTAGAAAAGAGAAGAGAGAGAGAAACGCTACAAACATGAATAAAAATTAAACATCAAAGGGTAACCAAATGAGAACAAGCACAAGATAGAGAGTGGGAGAGATAGAGAGAGAGAAAGATAGAGATAAACAGGCATATAAGCACATAAAATTGTAGAGAAAGATAACTTTAGATGCAAACTATTAGAAACCTTGATAAACAAAGGATAAACAGCAGGTAAACAAAGCCTGGTTGGCTCAGTGAATCAATGAATTCTAGAGCCAAACAGAGCTTCCTGCAAGCCTAAATCTCTACAACCAGGGCTTCCTTCAATCTTAATCAAGCTTCATTCTCAGTAGACAGGCTTCCTGCAGGCTTACTTCATATTAACAAGGCTTCTTGTGGATTCAACTCAGATTAAAATAAAAGAATTTTTGCATATGAATTAAAGATAAACTATCAATCTTGATTGAAAGCAAACAAAAACTACAGTCATAAATAAAAACAAACTTCACCAATTTAAGTATGAGAAGCATCCAGATATAAATTTACAGGGTCACTTACCATCAATTTAAAATAAACTCTATAGAGTTGACATACCCCTTTCTCTTTGAAAGAATATCTAAATTACCAAAATATGAATTCCCAAAGAAAATGTTCACTAATCTAGTATTTAACGTAGGTTCATAATATAAATTTCTAAGGTCATTCAACATCCGATTCAAGTCCCTCGCTCAATTCAATAAAAATTGCATTATAACATCTTTTGTTTCTTTATCAATACTATTACTATCAAATTGCTAAAATATTCATTTTTATACTAAATTTGTCCACGTAGAGGCTCTTAAACAAGTAGTAATAAAACTGCTGCTAAATTGTCTATTTTCAATCTTAAGAAATGACTGAATGGGCTTCATAATGCTTGGATTGCCATATTGATGGATGCTAAATGGAAATAGATCTCTAATAATCATATCAGTCATATTGCTAGGTTTGAATTATTGGGCACCTACGTATTTGATATCTGATAATTTTGGATTCAGAATGCTAATCTTGTCATCATTTATCCCAGTGCTGTGACCAGGTTGTTTGAAGAAATGACCAACCAACCTTCTACGACAGCACATGTCGTAGAAGGCGACTAAAGTACTAAGATCCACACCAACGTCAGAAAGGGCATTCGGTTGGTGAGCGCCTAGGCTCCAGAAATTGCTACAAAAATTTAAAGAATGGAAAAGTCTCAAATAGGGGATTGACTGACGGATGATATGATGTAGGACAGAGAGGATTTGAGACAGTATATTCGTATCCCGACTCTAATTAAACTTGGATTCAAGGGAAGATGATGATGATGACGATGATGATGATAATCTTGTCATCATTTACCACCAAACATGGTAAACCTAAGGATTCAAATTATGAGAAATCGCAGGCAGTTCATTTTTATTTAGGACAAACCTGACTATATATTGTGATTCAGTTTTACTGACTTAAATATACCATTTTAAAGATGTTGCAGACTAAAGTGCACTAATAGAAAATGTTTGCTTAGATTTAACCCCCTTCTTCTGCAAAAAAACTTGCTATTTTTGCTCCACTTCAGACAAATTTTCTTATAAGTGGCTATTTTCTTTAAAAAAATGAAACTGGTTTGAACTGCAAAATATGAATTATACATTATAATACTACAATTATTTACTCTAAAACTACTTAATAACTAATACTCAAAAATCTATCACCTTGCAAAACATCAAAGTCATACTTGCAGAAAAAAAAAAAAAAAAATGTCTAAAGAAATCAACAAATCAAAAGTCTAAAGAAAACCACAATGCTAAAGATAGCGAAAACTCTGGTATGACCCACTCCCTTATATGGATGTGAAACATGGCCATTAAGAAAGGAGGATATCAGGAAACTAGAAACGTTGAAAATGTGGATATGGAGAAGAATGGAAGAGATGTTAAGAATGGAAAAGATAGATGAACACAAAAATTTAAAAATTTACGAAAAATTCTTGGAGAGAGTGGGTGCATGTAGACAGTTGATAAATTCAATAAGAAATAGGAAGAAGAATTGGATAGGACACATTCTAAGGGGGATAGTTTACTAAAGGAGGTCTTAGAAGGAACAATGTGAGGAAAGAGAATCAAGAGCTCGACCGAGATCAGTAATGAACATTAGATGATTTAAAGATCCTTTTGTATGTGGACATGAAGAGGAAAACTGAAAATAGAGAAGTGTGGAGACATTTTGTACCTTGGACCTGCCAGTATGCAGTGCTCTGAACGTGAAAGAAGGCCAAGTATCTCAACTTCTCAAAAAAATTTTTTAAACAAAATGCTTAGTTCTGCAAAAAGTTTATATTATCAGAATCTGATCTCACCGAATCAGAATTGTCTTAAGAAATTATGAGCGCACTTGATTTTTACTTGAGCCAAAGTCACTCACCATTACCAATTCACATCACTTAATCTCCATCTACCTCTTTTCTCAGTTTTTTCGATGACAGAATTGCTTAACTTCGTAGCTTTTATCCTTACGACTTCACTCCAAGGAATTTATTTTGTACTATTATAAACTTCATTATTTTTTTCATTATATATGGATAGTGTATGTTTAACAGAGTTTTTAGTAAGTTTCTATTTACTACATCTACATCATTTCTATGTTTTTTGTTATTTGCCATAATTTGCTGTAATATAAAAATTCAGGTTTTATATATGTATTAGATAATTCTAATGATATTTTACTAATTAGTTTTCTTTTAGTTAATTTTAAGTTATCTTTATTATATGCCATCATGGTTAATTGTTTCTAAGATTAATATCTTTATTGGTAGCTAACATGCTTCCTAAATATTTTGTATTTTTCCAATTTGGATTTTTCTATTTGATCATTGTTATTACGCAGTTTCAATTTCTTTCTTTTCTTCAAATCTCTGCTAATTAGTTTATTTAATTAACAGATATTATAAGAGGTTTGATTTTCTAGTAGTTAAATTTAATTAAAATTTTATCTGAGAGTAAAATTTCTGACATTCACTGGACTGATTATACGGAAAATGGACTAAATTGCATAACGGTTTAAACATATTGTACTAAAAGTGATAGATATCAACATAGTGGATCATTTCACTATAATGCGTAATTTACATTTTGAAAATCTAAATTAACTTAATACAAAACAACAGCGAATAACAACAATAACAACAAAAAGCAAAAAAAATTATACACGTAGTTCAGAGAAAATTACTAAAATATCTGCCAAATATATACTTCGACAATTCACAGGCTACCTAAGATGAATTTTCATTGAAAAAAATACAATCGAAATATACCAACTCTTTCGAAATCCTAATAATGCCAAAGAAAATAAACATCAATTCGCCGCCATTTTGACGCACTTTCGCTGTCATGACTTCAGGCTTCAGCTAAGGGTTGCAAATCTTCACAAAATTATTGAGGAATGAAACAACAACAACAGTAAGGCAGCCAATGTCGTTAATGACGACAGCGACCAGTATTGAGTCAGTTGTTAGTGTTATAATCCAATCCGACGAGCATAATAGCGTTAAAAGCAGTGAAACAGACTGGTGAAGCAGGAACGCGTTCCGTTCAAATTGGTGTGATGAAGTCAGAAGTTCAAGTCATTATAAATACGCAGTTATAAAGACTAAGAATAAAATTTATGAGGTCGATAATATCCTTCTGAGCAGAGCTTGTGGCTAGCTGGCAAGCTGTTCTACAGCTAGACACAGTAGGGGCAGGCAATCCTTTTCCTACGTGTGAACCCATGGTGTCTGGGCTCCATTAATCATTATTAAAATATTAATCCATTAAAACATTTCATGGTGAGGTGGGTCCCCTCTTGCCATCCTCAGCTCCTGCCTTAGTCGCCTCTTACGTACACGCAGCAGATTGTTTGCGGTTACCCTATTCTGCAGTGGTCCAACTACAACCCAAGCACAACGCGGGGACATATATATATATATATATATATATATATATATATATATATATATATATATATATATATATTAATATCCTACTGCCCCATCCCCCGGCGGTTACACCAGTGCTGCTTGAATAACTGTCGCAGCCTGCAGCCTGCAGTCTGGCTCCGCTTCTGCTGGTAAACTTTACTAGCTTGTATTCAAAAGAGGTCAGCTGCAAGCCAAATGCAGCTAGTGCTACACATAGGCCTGCTCTTACTCCTGCGCAGCTCTGTTGCTAGCTCAAACAGCTTGTGCTGCTTTATTATTGTAAATACTCATTACTACTCGAGTTCTTTCACTTAAGTGTACCATTTATGCAAGTACATGAATACAAGTGGGCACACACTGTTAGTATTATAGTAGCATTATATATTATTTATTATTATATATTATATATTTTTTATTATTATAATATATTATATATAATATAGCCTATTATATATTATACGTTATATTATATATAATATAATATTTTATATTTGTATTTTGTTATAGTATTATATATTGTATATTATTTTATTAATGAAAGTCTCATTAGCGTAAGGGTTACAGGTGTTGATAACGTGATGAAGCTTTAAATGACAGATCCGGAGGTGAATTGAACTCTCATGGGTTCGATTCCCAGCCGCGCTGATCTGAGATTAAAATTTCTGACATTCACAGGACTGGTTATACGGGAAATATAATGAATTCCCTAACGGATTAAACATGTGGTATAAAAGTGATATAAAAGTGATAGATATAACTAAGTTAATCGTTTCACTATAATGTGTGTTATTATTAATAATAATAATAATAATAATAATAATAATAATAATAATAATAATAATAATAACAATTAGAGTGCTACAGTCATCAATGACAACATCCCGCACTATTGAGACAAAATCAAGCCGGCGAGCAAAAAAAAGGAAGGTCCAAGAACGGTGCAAATTCCAAAATCCAGAAATTCAGTCCAAAGTTGTTAGTGTTATAATATAACACATATAGGCCTAACTTATATAACTGTAGGCCTACTAAGCGTGAGTTAGTAGGCCTATAGTTATAGTCAGATAGTCTGTACAGAATCTCGTGAATTATTGAATTATAGAATTTAGTTTTTGTTTAATTTGGAAAGTATAACTGTCCTGTGAAGCTAAAAAATATATGTACGCGTTACTAAATTTGCTCGGTGTTGTCATTGAAGGCTGTAGCAGTCTAATTGTTGTTATCATCAATATAAACTTCTTCACGTAGCGCCGCGAGCGAACCAAGTCCCGTGCCATTATCTTCACGGCATCCATCTTGCTCAGTTTTGTCATTGTCTTAATATCAACATGATTTTATGTTCCTGGTAGGCCTACTCCATATTTGCTCTTTCTTTGTCCAAATCTTTCATGGACTTGTTTATTGCTCGCTTTGCACTGATTTTCTGGATTTTGGAATTTGCACCGTTTTTGGAGATTTCATTTTGCTCGCCGGCTTGATTTTGACTCAATAATGCTCGATGTTGTCATTGATGACTGTAGCACTCTAATTATTGTTGTTGTTGGTGTTGCTAAACTAAAACATTAAATCTCTGCGTGTACCTAGTTCTTTTGATTTAAAAACAACATCGACATGACGTCATTCTAGAGGATAATTCTTAAAAATTAAAACTAATAAAATTAAAACTGTAATTTAAAATTTAAAATGTAATTTAAAAAACAGAATAATAATATCAGCGGGTTATTTTAATAGACAACATCAATAATGTCTCCAGGTCGATGCCGGTGTCTGAATAAAACATCCGATTAGCAGACTCAAGCGCAGCTATAAAATGGTAAGTCTAACGTCTGATCTGTCAGCTGCAGTCTTAACTCATCTAAAACTTGTGCCACGATGGCCTCACTTTCCTCTTCGTCATCCTCATCTCACATGGCGTCATCATCTATAGCATCATTCATCATATCCTCTTTCTAATAATAACAATCTTTTAAACAGTCAGTTTAAATGATCATATATATATATATATATATATATATATATATATATATATATATATATATATATATATATATGTATATATATATATAATGAAAGTTTGAAATTTGAGTATATGATCCTGTGACCTCCTGCAGTCAATGAACTCTAGTGATATTTTTTATTAAGAAATCACACCGAGTTGCTCTAGAAAGATTTTTTATTGATAGTTTTATTATATATATATATATATATATATATATATATATATATATATATATATATATATATATATATATATATATATATCCTTTACTGGTGCCATGCCAAATGGCAGGACCCAGGTAAATATTTTTACTTATTCGTGCTGTATGTCATATTGAGCACTCCATCGATCAACGAGTTAATCCCTTCATAAATTTAAAGCCTAATCCATACTTTATGTAGCCTTTAGCTTGGGAAGATATCACTTCTATGGTGGTTTCCCGTTTCCTTCCTGATTGATTGAGTGATTGATTGATACAGGTGGTAACTCTACAGGAGCACTATGTAAGACCTAGCTGCTCTGAGATTAGTGCCACTGATGTTGATTGACTGATTGATTGATTGATTGATGCAGGTGGTAACGCCACAGGAGCACTATGTAAGACCTAGCTGCTCTGAGCTGAGCGCCACTGATGTTGATTGATTGATTGATACAGGTGGTAACGCTACAGGAGCACTATGTAAGACCTCGCTGCTCTGAGATGAGCGCCACTGATGTTGATTGATTGATTGATTGATTAATACAGGTGGTAACGGTACAGGAGCACTATGTAAGACCTAGCTGCTCTGAGATGAGCGCCACTGATGTTGATTGATTGACTGAATGATTGATTGATGCAGGTGGTAACGCCACAGGATGACTATGTAAGACCTAGCTGCTCTGAGCTGAGCGCCATTGATGTTGATGTTGATGGCATCATAGACAAGGTTAGTCCCGTGTATATATATATATATATATATATATATATATCATATATATATATATATATATATATATATATATATATATATATGATATTATATCACTTTTTTGGGATTTATTAGCATTTATTTCTATATTTATAATAGACTTGAAGGTGAATATTGGAAGTATTTGAATTACATAAAAATTCTTATGCTGTGCTACTGTTACTAAAAGGCAGTGAGAATATATTTGCGTAAATTTTATATTTTACCTAACTGGTTAATGATAAATTTGCTCAAAAAGCTCATTTCTGTAGTTAAAGGCTGTTAATGTTTGAGAAAGACGTGGCCATTGAAATGTGATCAACGTGACGGTCGATTAAGTGCCATTTAGTGAACTCTAAGGCAGATTTTGTGCAAAGCAAGAACACTATATCATGCCACTTGCTGTCATGTTAGAGACAGACACAGATATGATAGAGAGAACGAAAGATAACAAAATGGGGAGAAAACATTTTTTCAATACTTAAAGAGAGGTATAGAGAGAGAAAGGCGAAAACAGAACGATATAAAAAGAGAACGAGATAGCAAGAGATAGAGAGAGAGAGAACGAGATAGAAAGTGAGATAGAGGAATAGCGAGATAGAAATATATATATATATATATATATATATATATATATATATATATATATAGAGAGAGAGAGAGAGAGAGAGAGAGAGAGAGAGAGAGAGAGAAAGAGAGAAGTAGAGAGTAGAGAGGAAGAAACAGATAGAGATAAAAATAGAGAAAGAAGTTTGATGAAGAGTCTAACTGGTCTATTGTTAGGTCAACACTACGGATGACTCGTTTATTATTGATTAGGTCAACTCTACGGATGACACGCTTATTGTTAATTAGGTCAACTCTACGGATGACTCGTTTATTGTTAATTAGGTCAACTCTACGGATGACACGCTTATTGTTAATTAGGTCAACTCTACGGATGACTCGTTTATTGTTAATTAGGTCAACTTTACGTATGACTCGTTTATTATTAATTAGGTCAACTCTATGGATGACTCGGGACTTTTGAAGTCCAGCTGGGCCGGGTTCTATGCTGACGGGACGGCGCCCACCCAGTGGCTGAGCAGTCTACTGGTCGTAACGGAATTCCAGAGGACTGGTCTTCCTGTCAAATACGGACAGTGCTTCTTGTTCTCAGCATATGCAGCCACTTGTACGTTTATTTGCCTTGCTTATTGGCTTTTGACAAGTTTTGTAAGTTTATTAGAATAATATCTTCTTCAGTGCACTGCCAAGTAGCAGTTTCAGGGTACATATTCCTACTCATAGTCTGCTTTCTCGCTCCATAAGAGCACTCCTTAGATCAACAAGTTAATCCCTTCGCAAAGCCTCTGTAGCCTATAGCTTGGAAAAAGTATGGCTTCTGAAGTGGTTTTCCGTTGCCTTCTTCAGTTAGATGGATTAATTACTATTTAATCCTGGGGGAAAATATTTCATGGTGAGGTGGGTCCCCTCTAGCCATCCTCAGCTCCTGCCTTAGTCGCCTTTTACGTACACGCAGCAGATTGTTTGTGGTTGCCTCATTCTGCAGTGGTCCAACCACACCCGAGCACAACACGCGTTGAATAATCTAACTGATTATAATTGTATGCACATTTTATGTCCTTCTTTGCTAATTTTCGTCTTTTCTCTGTAAACTAGGTAAGTTAAAGTGTATTAATTTTAAATTTTAATTGATAACATTTGTAATCAGCTATGTGACTTCCAATTGATGCTGTTAAAATCTAGTTAAAGCTAAGCCAAGTTTAACGTCAGTTTCTTATTCGAATAGGATGTCTGTAAGGGGGAGAGCAGTGTATTACGATGTAAAGTTTATAGACATTTATATTGTGGGAACATCTCTGACGCCATCTTTGTACGAGGAAGCGGGCGTTCGATCTTTGTTATTGTCGTAATAGCATGAATTTGAATCGTGATTTATACCTATGTTGTGTCTGGTTTTCTTAAAAATAGACCATCCGTGGACTGCATGTGTTAACGGTTGCTTGGATAACGATAATGATAACGCAGCATTACAGTAATTTTCAATATAGTAATTAAGCTGCATTGTATTAAGTCATGCAGTAATTTATCTTGCATATGCGACCGTACATGTATTCAGTAATACACTAATTTAAACAGCTTTAATGGAAATAATATTCAAGAAACACTGTAGCCCATTAGAGTGAATTGTGCCTGAAGCAACGGTTGTGCTATTAACATATTGATATATTATGAATCTTCTATATTACTTTTCTTAACTAACTTAGCTTTTGACTTTGCTAGTAATTTTTTAAATACAACGCTTTGTGGATGCATACAATCCAAGTTTTCTCGACTCACTTTAGTATCCAATTATTCTTGATTAACTGCTTAAACAAAATGCATATTAAACTATTTCTTTATTTCTCTTGTTAAGAGTTGATTTATTTTGCTTAGTTGCTACTGTTCGTTCTAAATAGTTGACTGTTGATTCATATACCTGTAATGTGTTGATATCTGGTTTGTTGAGAATTAGAGAAAACTTATAGATTGATTGACGGCTGTTAGAAAATTAGCTCTAGATGTACTGCTAAATAGCATCAACATCAGTTTTCATCAATTTTACATCAACATCAAAACACTTGCTTTATTAAAATATATGCATAGTTTGTCAGTGTAAATCTGTTATTTCTGCATTCACGTGTATGGAATTAATTCTGTAACAACACTGTTTCATGTGCTATTTTTCTTGTGCTATTTTGCTCTGCAAGCATAATATGGTAAAGAATTAATTTATAATGTTCACTCTATTTGGCTGCAGGTGTTGAAGATCTACGTAAATCAGCGGTGCTCAAGCTTCAGCAGGAGGCCCATGAAATATTTTACGACAAGGTTGGGCGTGCGTTTCTAGATGCTTCGGTGACGTTGTTACTGATCTTAACGTCACGGCGTCACTGATTTGTCTTAATAATGTGTCTGAGAACATTGAAAGGATAGAAATAAATATAAAAATAAATAGAAATAAATGAGAAATAGATAGAAATAAATGAGAAATAGATAGAAATAAATGAGAAATAGATACCTTGCCGTCACTCGATGTGTATCGAAGTGATATTCTGGAGTCTTGTAATAATAATAATAATAATAATAATAATAATAATAAAGGCTTAACGTCCGTTTCCTCATACAAGGACAGAATTCGTTTCCTCATTGTAGACAGAATTCGCAGCATAACTCACCTTGCCCAGCAAATCTGTAATTTGTATTTGTCACGAAAATTGTAATAGTCCCGAGAATATCATAATAATATGTCGCAATGGTACTATGTGTAGTCATGGACTTGGCCCGTAGCGTGATTGGCTATTATCCAAGTAGCGTTGAGTATGTTTAGGGTTATAATCCAGGCCTCATACTGATATGCTTCCGAGTTAGAAAACTGATGCTAATAGAAAACTGATGCTAATAGAAAACGGATGCTAATAGAAAATTGATGCTAATAGAAAACTGATGCTACAAGAAAACTGGTGCAAATAGAAAACTGATTCCAGTAGACAAAACTGGTGCTAATATAAAACTGGTGCAAATCGAAAACTGGAGCCTGCTTTAACGTCATACTTACGAACTTTTGAGCTCTATAAAATTAGCCTGTATATATATATATACATGTATATATACATGTAAATACTTTGCATATGAAAAGATTACACTATTTATAAGATATTTGCCTATTTTTAGTAAATTTGAGTTATTGTAAGATATTACCAGTGTTATATCCGGGTGTCTGAAGAATAGACCAACCGTGGACTGCACGTGTCATAAGAGGTGACAAAGCAATAAGATCCAACTAAAGTCAGAAAGGCATTCAGTTGCTGAGAGACGTGACTCCTGAAATTTCTATCAATTTTTCTAAAATTAATAGAATCTATTTGTATCCGGCCCTATCAAAACTGGGACACAAATGAAGAAGATGATGATGATGATGATGATGATGATGATGATGAACTGAATTATTTTCCAATATTCACTACTGATTAATGTTGTAATTAATTAATTGCCTTACTATCATGGAGAGAATTGTTACCAGTGACCAGATTGTCGTAGACTTACTGAATATCAATATCTGACGAAAATACGGACGTTTAACCTGTGTTTAACATGTATATGACACGAGTTTAACATGTGCCTAACATGTGTTTATCGTGTATATAACTTGTATTTAACAGGTATTTGACACTTGTTGATCATATATTTAACATGTGTTCAAAATGTATTTAGAATGTGTTTAACATGTGATTAGCCTGTTTTTAACATATATTTAGCATGTGTTTATCATGTGTTTAACATGTATTTAGCAAGTATTTAACATGTGTTTAACATGTATTTAACGCTTGTGTTGTAGTCTGAAGGAGATGACAGCGCGGCGTGGTCGAGGGCTCACCTGGAAGCAGCAGGACATTTTCGCAAATCATCCCTCCTCGCCTACACCCCTCCCCAGTCCGACATGAAGGACATCAAAGTCCGGGGTCCAGGGGGTCTCACCCCCCTCATGATCGCCTCGATCTCCCGGAGCGGACTGGTTCCCTCTCCGGATGCATCGTGGATCCAATGCATATGGAAGTGGATGTGGGTTCAGCGGCCATTATTTCGGAGCTCGTCGCAGATGGGGCGACTATAGGAGCCAATACTGATCCCACCGGTAACGTCTGATAAAATGTGTAACTTGTTTTAGATCTTTTAGTCATTCTGCGTATAGGCCTGTCTTTATTTTGTAATTGTTCTAGAAATAACTTGACGTTGATAGTCTTTAATAAATGTATTATAAGCATTAGGTCTACCCTTGATTTTGCATTGCATGTCTTACTTTACCATTTTATTGTTTATGTTGAATATTAAAAAAATATCAGTAATATAGGTAATAATGCATAGGATATGTTAACTCAGTGTTAGCTTAATTTTTGTGACGGTAGCTCGAGTGCGTCGAGTCGTCTTGAAGAGAAGACTTAATTGTGCTTCTGAACTTTGACTTTAAACACACTACAACCTAATAGATGTATTTTCCTACGAATGTTTTTTATGAATACATTAGCTATTACATGTACATGTAAGTAATTTTTTAATTAATATTTCTTTGTCTAGCAGCCTATTTAAACAACTGATATGAAATCAGTTGAAATTTATAGCATCGCTGTAAGTGAATTTTATTCATTTTGGAAAATCTCAGCTTTAAGAATTCTATTTATTCTGTGAATTTTTAATTCAATTTGGTAGCCGTTATTGAAATCGTGATAACAAGCAAAATTAAGCTATCATCAGAGCATCTTGTAATGTTAGGCATATTACTCTATAATAATAAATAATGACGATGATGATGTTGATGATGATGATGTTGATGATTATAATAATAATAATAATACTAATACTAATAATAATAATAATAATAGCAAAATATAATATAATATAATATAATATAATATAATATAATATAATATAATATAATATAATATAATATAATATAATATAATACATTACAATACAATACAATACAATACAATACAATACAATATAATATAATATAGTATAATATAATATAATATAATATAATATAATATAATATAATATAATATAATATAAATTTTAAATTAATTAAATAAATATAAATATAATTAAAATTAAATAATTTAATATCAAATATAATTACCTCGCGCAGGATTGCCAGTTGACTGATCCATCGAGAAGAAGCACTACTCCCTACTCCTTAAACTCTATCTTTCAGCTTTAAACTCCATTTTTCAGCCGTTAAACAAGCTGAGTAAATATCCTCCGCTGAAGATTATCATAGCTTTTCTCAAAGAGATACACAAAACAAACAAGGTCAACCATGGGATACTGTTTGCTATGAGAAACTTATAATTTCTCAAGAGCAAGATTCACAACTACTTCAGAATCCTAACCTTTCAACAAAAAGAATTATATTTAACTGCGCTTCGGTAACCTAAGTAACAACTCATGGCACCGTATTATGAGTCCACACTACTACAATTTTAATATTATTCTAGTATTCTATGAAGTGGTAGGTTCAAGGAAGATATTCATAGACAGAGGTTACTTTCACACTCCATATCAAATACAATTTAGAACAAAAAGTTCATCCTGTCACTGGATTTGAACACGTGAAAGTAGGGAGAGCAACTGCTTCTACAGCTGCAGTTGACTTTATTATTGACATAGCCAGACTTATTGCAGAGAAAACCGGCGATAAGCGAGAGACCTCTTTTCTTTGGCAAAGATTTTCCTTGACTTTGCAAAGATTTAATGCAGTCTGCTTCAGCAGTTCATTTACGCCTATTGATGACCTCGAGTAGTCGGGCGGCGATTCAGCATTTATTGCTTGAATCGTTTTTATCAAACCTCAGGTTCTTTACACCGGCGTAAAATAAATAATAATAATAATAATAGTAATAATAATAATAACATTATTTATAATAATAATAATAATAATAATAGTAAATAGTTGATTAATAATAATAAACTTTTTATTAACGCTGTTAACAACGTTGATTAATTGATTAATTAATCGAATTATAATAATCAATTAGTATTACATCAATTACATTAGTAACCTTACTAATTACATTACATTAGTTAATTACATTAGTATTATCTTACATTAATAACCAGTAGTATCTGTGTGCGTAACAGGTGGAACAGCCCTACACTGGGCGGCCGCTGTTAACGTAGACTCAACGATCTTGCTCCTGTGCAACGGGGCCAACCGTGACGCCCAGGAAGAGAAGGGCCAGACCTCCCTGTTCGTCGCAGCCCAGGAGGGCAGCGGTCACGTCGCCTACATTCTCCTCCAGCACTTCGCCAACGCCGACATCGCCTATCACATGGACTGCCTCCCTAGAGATGTTGCCATCGAGCGCAAGCACCGAGACATTGTGAGGCTCTTTGACGACTTCGGGGCCAGCAGTGCCTCGGCGGCAGTGGTCAGCGCGGCGAATGCTGTGGCAATGGGAGGAGGGACGATGATGGACGCCTCGGCCCTGGCAAGTGGGTTGCTCATGCATTTGCTACAAAATGTTAAGCGAATGGAAAAATCTCAAATAGGGATCAATCAATCAATTGACTGATGATATGATGTAGAACAGAGAGGATTGAGGCAATCTATTCATATCCCGACCCTAGTTAAACTATGATTCAAGGGAAGATGATGATGATGATGATGATGATGGTGGCGGTGGCGGTGGTGGTAGTGGTGGTGGTGGTGATAATATTATATTTTTGATTTGACAGCCCATATCTCGCCACAGCTGAAGGCCAACTCACCTAATTCTCATTCCAATCACTGCTCAAGAACTTCTATTTCGCTTATACCCGTCCTAGTGCTGTTTTTCGGATTTTGACTCCAACTATTCAGTCACTGGATCTCTAGATTGTGCTTATTGCCTTAGTTTTCGATGTAATAGTGCTCGTTGTTGCCATTAACGACAGTATTACTCTGAATGCACTTCGATCAATCAATCAATCATTCTATGATTAAATATCAATACCAAAAAAAAATCAACCACAAAAATAAAAAAATCAACTTCAAATTAATCATTTAATGGACATTAAAGTAGACATTTTTGAACATTTCAGATATCCTCCCCTTGAAATGAAATTCTGTCATATTTGAGTTTAGAAATGCCAAGATAACATTTGATAGAGTGATTGATTGATTGACAGATGGAGTGATTGATTTATTCAGGTAATGATATTCTGGCAAATGACGAAAGAAACGCCTCGATTAGCAAGAGGCTGGACATGATATATATGATTGATTGATTGTTTTATTTATTAATTGATTGATTGGTTTCTGGTAGAGGTATTCTGGTCACTGCATATAGTGAGAAAGGCAGATGCGGATGTAGTAGAGTTTGGAGGGACTTTGGAGAATTTGGTTTATGTGTACACTGGCGTTACAAGTTCAGGCAACCGGTCTATAGATGTGTTGTATATTATGTGTACACAGGCGTTACAAGTTCCGGCAATCAATCGATGTGTTTTATGTTGTATGTTGTATGTGTTGTGTGTACACAGGCGTTACAATGGTATGGATTAATTGACTGATTAATTGACTTGTTGATTTATTGATTGACTGATTAACTGCTCGATTAATTGATTGACCGCAGTGTTGCACGAGGAGTGCGACACTCAGGACAGAGAGGCTGTGCCCTGGATCCAGGATTACAACACATGCATGCTTAGAGACAGCCGGCTAGACAGGCCAGATCAACAACAGGGGTTTGTTTCGCGTTTGTTTCTTCCACCAGAGGGCCTGTTTACCGTCAGTTTCTTCACCTGAATAGAGATATTTAACATAAAACCTGGTTAAATGTTCACCTGTTGATTAAATATCTAGATGACGGCCATTGTACATTGTCTATAACATGAACGGCTCTGAGAGATCCCTTGTAGTACAGAATCAGATGTGTAACTCAGATTTGCTGTTTTTATTAGTCACAGCTAGATAGTGAATAGCAGGTTATTACCTTGTAGAACTGGCAAGAATCTATTAACAATGCAACCAGTGTATCAAGTAAAGCATTTAACGATATTTAGCAATGCTATATGTTAATTGATTGATTAATGAGTTTATTCAGTAAATAATTGTTGACTCAGTATGTATATGTTGAGTCTCGATAAATCAATTGTTGTGATTATTTAAATTTCAATACGAAGCAGTGCGCATTGGATATAATAAGAGATTTATGAATAATTATTTTCGCTGCAGTGGAGCAAGTGGCGATTCGGTTATACCCTCGCCCGTCACTTATATTACTGTCGAGAGATGAAACTGATGTTAGCATCAGCTTTACCAGCTTTTACCTTACTGACAGATTAGTGGAAAAAACTTCTAAAAGCATTAACTATGTGATAGATTGATTTAATAATTAATTTATGCACGGCTTAATTGTCTTACTTTCTGACTTTCACAGAGGTAAACCAATAGATTGATTTATTAATTATTGATATTGGATGATTTTTTGATTGATTTGTGTAGTAGCAAGTACAAGATAATTAAGCAGAGCAACAACAACAACAGCAACACCGACGATTCGTCCTGTGCTCGCTCGCGCAGTCGATCCAGGAGCTCCTACGTCTCCTGCGAGCGTTCTATATCTAGGGCGAGACGAGTGCCCGTAAATAAAAGAGCACGGCCTAAGCCGGGACCTAGAGCCAAGCCAAGACCTAGAAAGAAAAAGGCACCTAAGAAGAAAGTAGTTAAAAAGAAAAAGGACAATAAAAAGAATACCGTTTCTAAGAAAGCAGAAAGTACTGTGAAGACGAGTAAAGAATCATCCACTGACAAAGTGAAACGTCTTGAAGAAGAAAACAAGTTGCTCAGGGAGCAGAACGAACTTCTACGTGAGCAGCAGGATCTCAACAAGTCTATGTCTGCAGCTACTTCATCGGCGCCATCTGCTGAGTCAGCTGCAGAAAGAAAAGCGGAGGAAGGTTGTGAGCAGAAGTGTGGGAATACCTATAATGCTCACTTCCATTACCACAATCACACAAATGCATTATTTGCACCGAGTCTACTCTAAGTATGGACGGTGCAAATAAAGGACATACAGTAGTGCATTGTACTGTAGTCGCATTATGAAACAGTATAGTCTATTTGTATCCCTCCGACCCTGCTATAATTGGGATTCAAGAAAGATGATGATGATAATAATAGCATTAGGAGATTTTCAAGTAAACATGCAGTCTATTAGTCTACTTTTCCTGTGATAATCCAAAGTAAATTTCTTTAAACACATTAGATGGCTGGAGCCAGTGGCGACGTCGGTAAGATACTCGTCCGCGGATTAGTATATGCAGGGTTAAAATCCTGGGCTCTCCTGTCCCTGACATCGCTTTCGAGTGAGGAAACTAACGTTGACATTAGCTTAGCTTTACGTTCTTGGCACTCCTACATTAGATGGAATCAGTGCAGATTTCGAAAACTCGTTGTGTAAATCGTATTACTCAGTACTGAGATCCTGTCATCAGCTAAATTTATTTATTAGATGACTTTTAAACTGATTCATGATTCAATGATTTATTAATTTATTTCTATGCAACCTTACTTGATTAATGCCTATTTTAGAATATCATAATTCAGTTTAATTATTGATTAAATGAAAAATTTATTTATTTCAGTCTATTAGTCTTCACAATCAGTCTACACAAGCTTACACAAGGGATGTTTCGCCCTTTCGATTCTATCTATGCGCCAAAGGATGACCACATACAGTCTCATGCAGTTTTGTATGAAGGTTCTCTTAACGGCTGGAAAGTCAAAGTGACGGCTATATCATCCCTTGTAGAGCTATATGGCATTGATACGAACCACATTTTACCCCCACTGAGCTTAATTTATCTAAAGATCTTTAACATAACTGTTGAATGAAGACTGGAGGCGACATCTCTAGAACCCTTCTCTGCATGACGTCAGCGCGTTCAAGACTTGTATCAATATCTGAAAGAATCATTTTAACGACGCTGCTGCTGATAGACGTTTGTTGACAAACAATGCTTTGAAAACTATGATATATAAAAGAAAATTATAAAATATTCCTTAAATTGACATTAATATTGATACCCCATAGACGCTGATGCTTACATACCTCTGGATAGCACTGTACCATTTCCTATCTTCTAATTAGCAAGAAACGCCTTGAAAACGATAATATTGTGCTTTTAAAATCAAATTGCTAGGATTAAAATGCAAAAACTGCATTTGTTTATCAATACACTGCGTCCGACCTTCACTTTTTAGTGTCTGTTTACTTATTTCCTATTGTCTGTATGGTTTTACCTTGACTGAACCTGAATCGTCACACTTTTACGGGAAATTGCGGTTGGATAGTGGAACAGTTTGAAAATTATGTTTGATTTGTTTTGAAAAACATAACAGTTAAAGTGAAACTGTAGTTTATAACAACCAGGGCCGGAGTAAATTATTTTTCGGAGATATACAAATCCAATGTTTGTTAAGAAATTTAAATGGCTGTCGGTTCTATCTGACAACAAGAAATAACATAAAACATATCTTCCAAACGTTATTAGATAGTAGGACCTAGAATAAATTTATTTTGCGCGTGCGGAGTCAACCACAATATCATGCATGTCAATGTCTTGTAGAATATCGAAAGCAAATCAAGTAACATATTCAGCTCATCAAGCGCAATATTCAGTCTATCGGCGTCAACCATGGTTGACCTCGGAGTGTTCTTCACTCAGTAATTTAATTAATTTTTAATTTAATCGATTTATCACAACATAAAAAAGGAAAGGGCATTCGGTTGGAGAGCGCCTAGGCTCCAGAAATTGCTCAAATATTTAAATGAAAGGAAGTCTCAAACGGGGGATTGGCTGGTGGTGTGGTGTAGGACAGAGAGGATTTGAGACGGTCTATTTGCATCCCGACCCTGGTTAAACTGGGATTCAATGGAGGATGATGATGATGATGATGATGATCATAACATACAAAATAAGAACTGTCAAGAGAACCTCCATACAAAACTTCATGGGTCTCTATGGGGCCATCCTTAAGTGTTGTGAAACAGAGGACCAAGCGCTAAACATCCCCTGTGTAAGCGCATCAAGGCAAATTTACTAAAAACACCAAAATTCAGCATGCAGAATTTATCCATTGTGAAAATTAGAGTTCCTTCAATTTTATTCTCTAGCCGAAGTTGAGGCTATATATCAGAGGCAATATAGCAGATGCCATCTAGGCGAACTAATATAGCAGAGGCAATATATAGTAGATTCAATATAGCAGAGGCAAGTTTGCAGAGCCAAATAACTGATGCAATATCGAGATGCAATAGGCCTATAGCAGAGACAATATTGCAGATGCAATATAACAGAGACAATGTTGCAGATGCAATATAGCAGAAACAATATTGCAGATGCAATATAGCAGATGCAATATAATAGAAGCAATATAATAGAAGCAGTTTAGCAGAGGCAATGTGTTAGAGGCAATGTAGTAGAAGCAATGTAGTAGAGGCAATATACTAGAGGCAATATAATATAGGCAATATATTAGAGGCAATATAATAGAGGCAATATAATAGATGCAATATTATAAGGCAATATAGTGTTCGGAGCCGTTTACATTTTATCGGGTCGACCGTCGACGTCTAGTAATGATGTTTAGTAATTACTGTAAAATTAAATATTAACAATTAGCCTACTATTACTAAGTAATTTGATTTATTTGCCAAAAGAAAAATATAGGCCTATTAATAGAATTAGACTAATTTGTTAACTATTGCGCTGTTTTTGATACAACTTTGTCATTTACAAATCGTGTTTACGTCCGAAATTATAGGCTGTCTAGATATAAGAAGTGGTGGTAGTTAAATGTACGTATTGCTTTTATAGATTATAAATGACTCAAGCAAAACTAGTTGTTCTCGAGACTTAGAGGAGAGGCATCATTAGCCATAGAATAAAGAAAACAACCTTATTTTAAAGATCTTTGCCATTAGCTCATATAATGACACTTAATCTCTTTCTTTTAGTGCACTGCCTAATTGCAGGTCCATGGCATATAACTAACTCTCCCAAACAATTCTATCCTCAGCATTTCTCTTCGTCTATAAATATGAATATATTACCAAATAATCAACATGCTATGCCTTGGTCATCCTCTATGACACTATCATCCTATATGACACTATTAATTGTAATGAAACTTAAAGCATAGGTCTAATTCTCCCTGTTGAACCGGAAATCAAGCAGTAGGCTATATGTCTTACAGGGCCCTCAGCAAGATAATAACGTTGTTATTAAAGATAGTTAACACAGTTAAAGTTACCAGAGATACAAAAGACAAATTTTCGGCCGAAGGTAAACTATTGAGCAGTCTGGTCTGATAAACCCAGTGAAACCTTTGGTCAAAAAAGAGGCTCTAACTAAGATGCTACAACGCTGTTAAACCATCATCATACCTTTAAACCAGTGGCGGATCAATGGAGTAGGGTAAGGGGGCTACGTCCCCCGGCCCCTTCCCCAACGAAATCTTTGTGCAATTTTTGATTTTCAAATTTGTGTCATATTTTAACGAAAAGGAATTACAAAGTGATGTTTAACAGTGATCTGCTAGAGTCCAAGGGAGTTGGCGATCATAGTCTATCATTTCAGTCATTCAAAAGCTAACAAAATAGCTGCATATGATTACAAATGATAGTGAAGAAATTGTCTGGCCCCCGAAAAATATTCTGTATCCCCCTTATTATATAGCAATTTCGTTCGCCGAGATTACATGTTAATTCGTTCATTCCATAGCATATCAATAAGACTATAAGGTAAATCTTCAATGACATTTGCAGTGTTAGGCTAGACTATGGAATAGAGAGAAACTTTATTTTAAAGATCTTTGTGTTAGACATGGTTACAAAGCTCCAGGATACAGTATTTTTTCAGATCGAGAATACTAGCTCTCTGATCATTTAGCTTTTCAGAAATACAATGTAATTGAGTCTCATTGCACTTTCTAGAAACATGTACAACAGAACTAACTTGGTTTATATCTATAGTTAATCTATAATTCCTGGTTGACATTTATAACAAAAATCAGTTTCAGTGTTGTTGTTGTTATTATTATTAAATTTATTAGACGGATGTACGTTCCAGAATGCACGAGTCCCATGCTTTCTGGAACGTTCTCACCGTTTCGGTTTCTATTTTGAGAAAATGGGAATACCCATGTATCAATTATATATCTCATAAACTTCAGAAAATATTTAATTTAAATGAAAAATTATGTTATAGAATACTATTAATCTTACGATTTTCAAGCTCAGAAAAATTAATTAAACTATATATGTTAATTTAATATTCGTTTTTGCAGGTTGACAATATCTTTGCATATCTTCAGAATTTTAATGCTAACTTTTAGAAGGAGAGCATTAGAGCTTGAGCTCTCATCATGCTAAGTTGATAAAAGTTGTTTTATTTTTTTAATAAAGTTATTATTTTATCAACTTATATATATTCAAAACTTATATATATATATATATATATATATATATATATATATATATATATATATATTATCAACTTATATATTCAAAGTCTTGAGAAAGATACTAGACATAAACTTGTAGAGGAAAATGAAGAAATAAGCTAGAAGAATCTTTAAGAAATAATAAAAAATAGTAGTGTAAAATATCTTAACTCAGAAGAAAAGCATGCAGATAAAAAATACATAGTAAACCCTTTAATTAGTAAGCTCTCTACAAAGCAAAAAGACATAAGAAATATAGTAGAATCCACAAAATATGAGAACTTGAAAAATAAAATGAAGAAAGAAAGAAATGCCGTAATGAAATGTCTACATAAAGAAATAAAAATTGAAAATAGTCAAAAATAAGAAAGAGAAATAGAAGAACTCGCAAACACAAAAAAACGACTCTATAAAAATGTTCAAAGTCTTGAGAAAGATAAATAGACAAAAACCAAAAGAAAAGCTATTTTTAAGAGAAAACAGTAACATAATACAAAATGAAAATGCAATAAATACAAAAATAACTGAACACTTCAAAGATATATTTTTCAACCGAAATGCAGAAATATTAACTGAAATTAAACCTGAAAAAATGAAGACACCTTTCCTACAGGTGAAATAAAAAATGCTGTTAGGAAATTAAAAACAAATAAAAGCCCAGGATCTGATGAAATCACAGCAGAAGAACTAAAAAACTGTCCTGAAAAAATTTACAATGAAATTGCAAAAATATTCAATAAAATGGCTGAAACAGGAAAATATCCAGAAGAGATTAAACTAGGAATACTAATACCCCTACAAAAAAATGAAAAGTAAAAGGCACATGCAGCAATTTAAGACCCATAATCTTATTAAATCTTATCAGAAAGATACTGTCAATTGTAATGATAAATAGAATATACAATAAAATAGACACAATAATACCTGTCACTCACGCCGCCTATAGACCAGGAAGGAGTACCACTGAACATGTCCTAACATTAAAACTTCTTATCGAAAAAGCAATAACAAACAAAAACTCCGAAATAGAAATCATGCTTCTAGACATGAGTAAGGCGTTTGATACTGTCAATAGAAATAAATTATTAGAGGATTTAAGTAAAATAATTTATCAGGACGAACTGCATATAATAAAATTTATCATTGATGATGTAATTTTAAGAGTAAAAAATGGAGATGTAACTGGAAATGAGTTTGAAACTAATATTGGAATACCACAAGGAGATTGCTTAAGCCCGGTACTTTTCACATTTTACCTTGCAAATAGCTTAATGAGAACCAAATTCAAATAGCAAACCAAATTGAAGAGCACTCATACTTCAAGGAAAATATACCATATGAAGAATTAATTCCTAATCATATTATAGAACATAACTATAGCATAAACCGAGAAATGGATATAAATATTGATCAGCAGTTTGCAGATGATATTGCATATGTAAGCACATGCAAAAATATAACAGACAAAATTCAAAAGGAAGTCAATGATAAACTGAATAAGAGAGATTTAAAACTAAACACAGATAAAACAGAAAAATATACCATTGGAAACAAAAATGATCAGGAATGGAAGAAATGCAAATATTTAGGTTCTTACTTTGATACTGAAGGAGACATGATCCATAGAAAGCAATTGTGTATGGCTATTTTTAATAAATACAAGATAAAACTAACAAATAGCAAAATAACAATGAAAACAAGAATAAATATATTCAATGCTTATATTACGCCAGTTTACTTATACAATAGTGAGCTATGGACATTAACTACAAAACAGGAACATGAAATTGACATATTTCGTAGAAGTTCATTAAGAAAAATACTTAAAATATATTACCCTCACATTATAAGCAATGATAACTTATACATCAGAACAAATGAAAAGAAAGGGGTCTCGCAATTAAAACATGAAGACTAAAGTGGATAGGTCACTTACTTAGGTTACCGAACAATGCACCTGTAAAACTTGCTTTAAATAAGAATAAAAAATCTCAGACAAAACAAAGAGGTTGTCAAAATAAACAAACATGGATTAAATTAGTAAATAAAGATCTCAAAGATATAAATCAGAATTTGAACATATTAGATGAGAGCATCTGTGATCTGGCTGAGGATAGTGCGAGGTGGAATCAATTAACCTTGAAACCTACTACAGGGTCCAAATAGGACGTAGCGCTGTCTTAGTAGTACTATTATTTTATCAAATATTAATAGAGTTTTATGATACCTTGTTAGATCGGCTGTTGTGTGTGGAATAGCTAACAGAAAGATAATAATGGTTAAAGCTATGGAGGAAGATTTTATGTTACGATTTTAAGATTTTATGTAGAGAACGACAATATTATTGGAGTTTTTTGTTACAAAGTTGTGAATCTTGCCTATTAGTAGCTCTGTAACAATCAGAGGTTGTTTAACGGTCGTTTATGGCAACATTTAGCATTATGTAATCAAAGTCATGTCAATAAATTAAAAGAAAGAAAGTTCGCAATGAATGCGGTGTCGGTGAATGGTTTTTAAAAACAAGCTGGATGTTGTAATCATGTATGTTGGGGATTGAAATAATGACTCTCCTTGGCTTTCTTCCCAATTTCCTGCTACCTAAGTTTGAAGAAAGAATGGAATAACGAAAGATGGTAGCAATTCTGGTAATTCTGGTAAATTCATTGGTTATTCATTGGCTGGAGCCAGTGGCGAAGTCGGTAAGATACTCGACCGCAGATCAGTAGGTGCGGGGTTCAAATCCTGGGCTCGCCCGTCACTGACATCGCTTTCGAGTGAGGAAACTAACGTTAACCTTAGCTTTACCAGCTTTGTCCAAAAAACATTCAAATGATAGGAATTAAAGGATGATTTATTCCTTATACTTGTGGACACCATTCATATATAGCATGTCTCAATAGCGTAATGGTAATGACATGAAGTTATTCTGGTAATTCTGGTAAATTCATTGGCTATCAAACAAACCATTCAAATGATAGGAATTAATGGACGATTTATTCCTTAAACTTGTGGACACCATTCATATATAGAATGTCTCAATAGCATAGTGGTAATGTCATGAAGTTTTAAATGACAGATCCTGAGGTGAATTGAACTCTCGTGGGTTCAATTCCCGGTTGCTCTGAACTGAGAGTAAAATCTAGGACATTCACAGGACTGGCTATACGGAAATTGCACTAAATTGTCTAATGGTTTAAACATGTGTTATTAAAAGTGATAGATGTTAACATAGTTTATCATTTCACTAGAGTGCGGGTATACTTTTACTTTTTCATATACAAGCGATACAACTGCTGGATCCAGTGGCCATGTTGGTAAGATACTCGACCGCGGATCAGTATGTGCAGGGTTCAAATCCTGGGCTCGCCCTTAAAAAAACTGTCCTAAAGAAAAAACACTTCAAATGCTTCGTCAATCTTTCATTGTAAAAATATATGCAGAAGAATGTGTTGTGAAAATCTTGACATATTATGTTAATATTATTTATATTTAGCCATTTATAATATTCAACATATTTAAATATTTAAGTATATTTAATTGGCAGATTCTGTTAAGCAGGGAAAGTACCGAAATTTGTATGGTGTTTATTTGACGTATAATATTACTTTACATTGTCCTGTAAAAATTATTTTAAAAAGTGAAGTTAATATGATTGAGACACGTTTGATGTATAGATCATTACTGTAAATATTTTGCATTATGCTAGAGCTGTATTTTAAGCTGCAGTTAGATTATGACAAGATACCCCAAAACTAAAGCTTTTAACTAATTTCTATTAATCTGAATAGTATTAGAGTAAACTTTTATGGTATAAAGTTCTCTAGCTCTTTGGTCACTTCAGAAATTTCTAAGAGTGCTTAGATTGCTCTATAGCCTACATACGGACAGAGTTAAGCAAATCCAACTTGTGGTGCTGATAAAAACACTGCTTGGAAGAGCAAAGGTAAAATTGCTAAAGATCTTTTCGTAAATCTGCACTCTAAGCATATGGAAAGAAATCATAATGATGATAGTTCTCTTGGCAACATGTCTGATAACGATCCCATGCTAGATGATCAATTTCAAGGTGAAAGAACTTTAAATACGGAGATTTCTCAGTCCAGTGGATACCAAACCCAAGATAGTTTTGCCAGTTTAAGCAGCATATCTTTCAACGATAGTTTTAATAACCAAATTAGAGAAAATATTTCAGGAAATATAGATGCCGAGCATTCCCTGTTGGAATCTTCTACATTTGATTCAGCTGAGACAATTAGAATTATTTCAGGCTTCGGCTGTGATCCACTAGAAATGGCTTCAGATGATATTCAGCTTGCGAGTACAGCAAGTCAAATGATCGCTGCTGGTAATCATTCGTCTGTCGTTGAAGAGTTCTTAATTACAAACAATTTTATGGAAGCAACCGAGAAAGCAACAGAGATCCAGAATCATTTAGACGGTACAAATATAGCTTGTAAATGTATTTTAATTTCTGTGATTTTATTAGCTGTTTTACTGTTTTAAATGCGATTTGTTAAGAACTCATAAAAATTAAAGTGAATATTTTAAAAATCTCTTGTCAGAAATTATCCACTATGTGCTGAAGATCATCTGTGTATGAGGAAGTAATCCATATTTATTCATTATTAAGTGTTATTTTGGAATTTTGATATGAAAACTTTGAAAGACCAACCTGAAGCTTCATATTTTGCAATGAAACTGTTTTCTGGAGATACTTAGACAGACAAAGAAAATAATATCAAAACTACACTTTTAAAGCTAAAGCTATATTTGGTTATAGTGAAGGCTTTATTTGTGACTTATTTAGCTGCTGGTTGGTTAAGTAGGCCTATTTATAAAGTTCCACTCATATGTAGACATTTTTATATATAAATTTAAATTTAAATGTAGCTTTTATTTAGGTTATTACTATCATTGAACTCTTTCTGTAATTTAGTATCGAAGACCGATTTCGGCCATGACACTGCTATATAAGTTTTTGTTGTTATTAATATTAATACTAATAGTAATAATAATAATAATAATAATAATAATAATATTGTGTTAAATTTAGTTAACGTAGAAAATACTTAAAAGTAGAAATATGTGCACTGAATCAAAAATTCCTTGCACATCGCTTGCGTTTCTAATCTTTGTATTCTGTTGGGTTTGGATATTTTATATAGGCTACTTTATGTGACATGTGTGTTATGGTAATGTGTTGTTAGAAATAAAGCTTGTTATACATGTAGAATACTTGAACATTCTACTACTTGTGGTTGTTTTACATGTTATACATGTATGTAGACTATATTTATATATTATTTAAGATGTTATATTATGTATGTGGATTCTTTTTATACATGTATGATTATTTTCAAATGCTACTGAATTGATCATGACATGCATATAGATATTTTATGCTGATATTAGCCAATGCCAATTTTCCAGCAAAATGAAATATAAATGTACATACACTGTATTTTGATTTTTTTGAAGTATGTAATATATTGAATGTTTGCAATGTAAATGTTTGCTATAAATTAAGAATTGTGAATGAAGAGTTCTAATGAGGATGCTAATTTAAAGTGTTGCATTTGTGTTTAGTACGGCGGTATATGATCAGTGGACTGGAGAATATTATATTCATTTTTAAAGCCTATGTAAGAATTACAATATTTGTTAAAATATTCATTTTACTTGTTTAAAAGATTCTAATTACTGGATCTTAAAACATTTCATTTTCCCCTATCTTTATATATTTTAAAATATTTAATGTTTTATCGACTGTAGCCTTTTGAATGTTTAATTAAAAATATCTCCTATTTTCTCCATTTATGCCAATATTTAATATTATGAGATAGATATATTTCGTTTGTCAGTGTTGCTAAATTTTGCAATATCCAGCATGTTGTGGACTAGCCAACTGATTGTACAGAATGATTTTGGCATATCATACTTCTTCTGTTCTTGTTTATTTAGAGACTATCAATTTTCTGATGCCATTTATATTTGTATTTATTTAATTGTAACTTCATTATTGAGCTCTTCTGGTCATACCAAGTTAACTGTTCATTGAAATCTAATTCTTCATGTTTTTCTATAAAAATGTAACTTAAACTAATTAAAAATAGCAAGTGGCAGTGACGTTTTCAGTATATTTTAGATAATTAATTATAATTATCTTTTATGAGGGTTGGGCACTTCGTAGTGTTGGGCAATAAAAAGGGAACATTTGCAGAGTTTGTACGTGACAGAAAATTACCTCTAATATTTGGTAAAACTAGGAAGGACAGAATTGAAAATGATGTGACGAGGATTTTGAATATTGAGGGGATTAGGGATAGGTTAGTTCAGTCGAGATTTAGATGGTATGGGTGTGAGAAAGGCATATGAGGATGTAGTAAAGAGACGTGGGATGCGGTGATTAAGAATGAATTCTGAAGGGCATGAACAATAGAGGACTGACAGGTGATATGATGTGGGACAGTGGGGATTGGAGAAGGTCTATTCGTATCACAGCCCTAGTTAAGCTGGGATTTAGGGGAAGATGATCATGATGATGATCTTACATTTAGGATAACAAAAATCATAAATTTCAATTTGGTTATTTTGTAAGTAGACATTCTGCAATAAGGTTTTCAAAAACATTTATATATTGGATGAGATTGTTCCTGTGTTGTGTAAGAGCTAATGAATAGACCAACCATAAACTATAAACTTAATAAAAAAGCAAATAGGTAAGAAATAAGATGGCAATGAGAAGCCACCTCAGAAGTCACATTTTTCAAAGCTAAAGCCTAGAGGTTATATTAAGGGTTCGAAAAGGGTTGTCCTTGTGATTAATGTGTGCCATTACTAAAAATAAGAGCAGACTTTGAGTAGGAATATATATTTTGGACCAGGCACTTGACATAACATTAATTAAAGGAAGAGAGACGGAGATGAAGTTGCCTTAACTTGATTAGCTTATAAGCTTATATTTTGCTCTGCTTATCAATTTTATCATCTTTTATTTAATTTTATTCTATTTTGCAATTTATTTATTAAAATTCCTGCAATTTATTGATTATTGTCTGCAGAGCGATTGGGCCCCACGTGAAAGGGAACTATTAATTGAGATGA
Source organism: Enchytraeus crypticus (assembly GCA_905160935.1). Lineage (NCBI taxonomy): Eukaryota > Metazoa > Annelida > Clitellata > Enchytraeida > Enchytraeidae > Enchytraeus > Enchytraeus crypticus. Next base: position 194,952 of record CAJHZI010000468.1, read on the forward strand.
TAAAGATGTCCTGCCGCTGTATGAAATGTCATTGCCAAGAAAAACTGTGTCAAATTGTTAGTGAATATTTTCATTTCATGTTCTTTTGCCGATTTATTCTGATAATATATTAATTTCTCTCTAGAAATTGATAATATAGCTGTGTTTATGTTCCCTTAATGAGCAATAATTTAGCAGTAAAAATGGCTCGATTGCTAGGGTTTTGAAGGATCGTTGGGTTCAAGGATCAAATCTAAGCTAGTCACTTTAGATAAGCTCAGCTAATTAGCTGTCTGTGATATATTCGCTTATATCATCACTAACAGTCAAGCCTTGGTAGTTACATCAAACATAAATAAAATATACATCAAATTGAAAATATTGTAAATAAATTTTAATATTGCTTTGACAATACAGTAATTGCTGCAATAGGTTTTTAAAGTTATATTAATTTCAATTAAAATAAAGTATTTTGTTTAGAAGCATTTGAAGGACGCGCATATTTTGGCATTTTTGACTAAATATTTAAATTTTGTCTAGTCATATTTTTATTGTTGTAATAGACGATTTATGTCTACAATTGATCTATTATTTTTGGTTAATTTCTCATAATTTTACTTTTGTGCTTGATCTGACGTCAGATGAAATCACTTCTAAAGATCATCTGGAAGAAGTTGAAGTCTGGAACTCTGCTGGACTCTCCTGAATTAACTCAGATAATCTGGTGCATTATCGATCATTCAGAGGGCTGTGATAGTATGCGCTGTGATATTCCGTGGTGCTCGTTTTTCTTTGATTTAAGGTTTGTGCTGGAATGGTGAAAAGACCATTTGATTGACTTCTTTAGTAATTCATCATCATCATCATCTTCCCTTAAATCCCAGTTGAGCTTTGGGTCGGGATGCGAATAGGCCTTCTTTTGAATTTTTTCCATTCGTTAAAATTTTTTGGCAATTTCTGGAGTCTAGGCGTTCACCAATCGAATGCCCTTTCTGACGTTGGTTTTAATATAGTTTCTATGTCGCCTTCTACTAAAAAGTAAAGTAAACACGCATTGTAGTGAAATGATCAACTATGTTGATATTTATCACTTTTTAATAACACATGTTTAAACCTTTATCCAATTTATAGTCAATTTTCGTATAGCTAGTTCAGTGAATGACCGAGATCTCTTAAATCAGCGCGGCTGGGATTCGAACCCACGAGGTTCAATTCACCTCAGGATCTGTCATTTAAAACTTCATGACGTTACCCCTACGCTATCAAGACTACACGTGCATATTTACACGGTTGTTCTATTCTTCAAGCAACCGGGACATAACACGGGGAAGACTTCTTTATTAATTATGAATGTACATGTATAATGTCTGCAGAGCAGCTGGAAATGATATACAAATGGCTGTGTCAATGGTTTGTTGACAATAGACTGCCTTTTGCGTTTTGTCGGGGTTGTTTGTCTAACCGGTGACTGCACTTGCAATCGTGCATAAATGGCGACAAAGCACTAAGATCCAAACCAACGTCAGAAAGGGTATTCGATTGGTGAGCGCCTACAAGTGGTTGATTCCAATTTTAAGTGTATTTCATATTTAACGAAATTTTAGTGTAACTAATTTTGCAGAGATGAGAGAGAAGAGAAAGTGGCCAGATTGCAGAAACATTACAGACATTGTGGACTTGGTTTCGCTAGCTTTGAAGGCTTTTCGCATGATGTCGCTGATTATAATTATTCGTTCATAGTAAGTTTAAATTTTAAATTTAAAATGTTTTAAATATAAATTTAAATCTAAGTTTTTAATTTTAGATTTAGATTTCAAATTTGGGTCAGATGATTACTTTTTTCTTTTATATTAACCAGAATTGTTTGTGTCAGCGTATGGATGATTACTTGTATTTATTACTAATTATTCACTTGAATTCCAGTCTACTGTGTAATCAAAGTGTTTTCATTAATTATTTGTTATTGTTACCGATGATAGTAGTATATGTTTGGTGTTTTTGCTGTTTGTGTTTTTCTTTTTTCTTTTTTGTACAGAATTTATTAGAACGAATTAGCAATATTAAAACTGTTCATGTTCATGACTGATGCTTGAGAGCCATTTCTGAAGAAATAAACTTGTTTTTTGAGAGTGCTCTTTATGGAGCTTGAAGGCAAACTGTGGTTAGGAATATGCTCCATGGACCTGACACTTGGGAGAACGTTAGAGTGAGAGAAAATATTTGTAAATAACTGCTTGATCTATCGTGTTTAGAGTAACCTATGTGTAGAAATCATTTTTCTTGGACTTGATATATGCAGAGCATTTATGATCGAGATGTAAATAGTATTGTAGATACAGCTCTGGTGATTGTTACTGTGTGTGTGTATGTTTTAGATGGACGATACTATAGCGTGGCCAACTTTAACGAATTCCATCAATGGTTCTGAGTGGGAATATAAGATTCCAGTGCAGGGAATGGATTACTATATATTAAGCAGTTTAGGAAAATTTGGAGAAACAGACTTTCTTGGCCTATCTACATCATTACCGCCTCTGCATCTTAGAATCTCTCAGGTTTTAAATTTTAATTTGTCATTTTTATGGCATACATTTAAGCTCTTTGAAAACTGTAAGTGCTTCGTAGGAGGCGACTAGCAATGTTGCTGAGAATATAAATAAATAAAAATATTAATAAAAAATATTAATAAAAAATGAACAAGACAGACTGAACAATCTTTTCAAAACCTTAAAGCTACGTTACTGATATGGTAAATCTTGGCATGTGAATAAATTAATTTACTGCTCATCCAAGGCTTTTAGCAGTGATCGTTCTGGCGCCAGGAATTGATACAAAATTTTATTAAGAATAGAAGAAATTGTAGGGACTGATGATATGATATGAGACAAAGATGAAAGTGGAGAAGGTCTGTTCTTATCCCGACCTTAGTTAAACTGGGATTAAAGGGATGATAATGATGACGATTATGCTGTTCTGGCTTGGCTGTGACACTGGATTTTTCGCCTTTCTTAAATTTTCCCATATATTCACCATAATTTGACAACGAATGGTGTAATATGCTTGCCACAGATTTAACATCGCTGACATATTTTAATGTGACTCTACGGTTCCTAATAAAAACCTTCTCCACTGGCTTGAACCAGTGGCGAAGTCGGTATGATACTCGACTGCGGATCAGTATGTGCGGGTTCAAATTTTGTGCTTGCCCGTTACTGACATCGCTTTCGAGTGAGGAAACTGACGTTACCCTTAGATTTTTAATTAGTATGTGACAATTCTCGGTGTCAGTGGTTTTATGGTTTGTTTGCGCGATGTCTGATATGTAAAAAAGCTAATGTTAACGTCAGTTTGCTCACTCGCAAGCGATATCAGTGACTGTCTTGCCCAGGATTTGAACCCTCATGTTCTGATCCGCGGTTAAATATCTTACCGACATCACCACTGGCTCCAGCCAGTGGAAGTAGGAGGTCAGGTAGGAAAGTCAGCGGTTCAAATTTCTGCCAAATTGTCTCTGAAAATATTCCTTGTGGTGCTAAGAGTACGTTAAAGTAAGCTTGTAAATGTTTGTAGCTTGTTTTGTTTTAGGGCACCTTCTTCTGGCAGGCCATGGCATATAGCGCTTTTACTCTTCTCTGTCTGTCTGTCATTCTCTGTCTTTCCATTGTTCTTTCTGTGATCTCTTTAATAAACTATATTCTTAAATGAGACCTATTCAGCTCTTCATCGTGTTCCTTAATGCGTTTATCAATTGTACCAACTCTTCTCAGGATATCTTCGTTAGTAATTTTTAGAGTCCATCTAATCGTTCCCATTCTTCTCCATATCCGCATATCCAAAGCATTTTTATATGTTTAAAATTATGTAGGCTACTGTAGACGCTCTCTCATTTATAAGCTTTATAGTAAACAAGAGCTATATAAACATTATTCCTTTTATTGACGCAACATTCTTTTTATTGTTGATTAATATTAGTTTCCTAATTAAATGTCATTTTAAAGAGTTAAATCATAGTATGGTTAAAAAATTATTAAGTGCGATTAACTTTGTGTAAAACTTTCAGAAAAAGATAGTTTCACTTATTTCACGTGTAGGATGGCGTTATATTGTATTGCATTTGATGTTGAAAGCACGGTGGCTACTTGAACTCTGCACCTACTAAAAGCTGGTAAAGCTAGTGTTAATGTCAGTTTCCTCACTCGAAAGCGAAGTCAGTGACATCGGGCGAGCCCAGGATTTGAACCCCGCACATACTGATCCGTAACTGGACAACTTTTCCTTATGCTACAGGATCAGACTAATTTTACTCGAATTGTTGATCAATTCTTTGTCAACTCTGTCAGTCACTAATCTTCTTCTTTTAGTTACACTTTGTTCCAAATAAACATGGTGCTGGTCTTTTTCAATCAGTTTTTCAATCTTTTTATTGTATGGTTTCGTCGGCTGTGCAGTATAAAGGCTTTGAAGGCTGTGAAGAATTCTGGAGAGATTGCCATGGAACAGATCGAAGCAACAAACCAATCAACATTGCCCATCATCTGTGGGTCTTTGGTTGTGGAAAATCGGTGACCGAATGCCTTAGAAATAGTGATGGTGAGTAATTGTAGAAAATACATCTAAAATTCCTATACGTGTTTATCTTCATATTTCTTAAATGATTGAACAACTAATCAATGTTGTTCGTTACAACGCTACAGTTATTAATAGAACTTTACAAAACGCATGTATTTAAGCACATTTCTTTTCAATTTTCTTCCTTTATAATTTAATTTATAAATAGTTTGAAATTTCTTTTACTCTCAAAAATATCTTCATTACATTTTCAATATTTTGAGTTATGTAGCACGCAGAGGGCCACTTTAAATTAAAATAACTATTAATTCTAAAATTTTAAATTTATTGTACTAATATCATTTTCGCGAACCGAGCTAAACTGGATTCAAGGCAAGATGATAATGATATAAATTGTACTAATACCATTTCAGGATGGAACTTGAATAAGTTTATAAAGAAGAATGGACCAGTACGAGATACAGAATTTCTTCAGCGCTGCACCTCTGGTTTATTAGCCGCAGTAAAGTTTATGAGCTTACATGGAGCCCTTTATTTGTCGTGGAGAGGTATAACACGACACATTTTAAAGCTGGTAAAGCTAATATTAACGTCAGTTTCCTTACTCTAAAGTGATATCAGTGACGGACGAGCCCAGGATACAAATATTTGGCCACCCTGCACGGTACTTACTACAAGGTGACCACTCTTCTGGGAGCCCCTAAATTTCAAATTTGTAAGTGGTCAGGGAAATGACAAAAGTCAGAGAAAAATCAGAAGCAGCTGAATTTAGGTACATTTCATATTTTCAGCATCTCTCTTAGTGCACTGCCTACTGGCAGGTCCATGGTATATAACGCCTCCACTCATCTCTATATTCCTTTTTCCTCTTCATGTCCACATATATGTGGACAGCTAGACTCATATATATGAATGGATCTTTAAATAATCTAACATTCCTAATCTTGGTCTGCCTCTGCCTCTCTGTCCCTCCATTCTACCATCTATTACCTCATTTAGTAGACTTCCCCCTCTCCCATTTAGAAGTACTATTATTACTAATTATTCTATCAGATTTCATTGCATTTTTGCACTAAGCATTTCCCTTTAAATGTAAAAATTCTTCAAATTTGTTTATATTATTAGAATATCATGGATAGGAAAATAAAAATATGTGTGATGTAAATAAACATTTATATCTATCATTTACTGTTACAATTTATGTTAACGTATGGCTAGTTTTAGTTGAAGCCTTTAATGTAAGAGACAAAACAAACGCAATTAATAAATATTTCTGAGAAAGATTTCTTTTCATTTTATCCGCAGCTTCTGGAATATTAATTGATCCACGTCGTGTCATAGCTCAACTGGGTGACTTTTCATTTGCTACGACGATTTCTGCTTTACTAGAGGATGAGGACCTAATAGACATGCTGCGTATGTCGTTGTTGCCGCAGCTTATTCCTCCTGAGGTATTCACTCTGATATAATATTTGTGTTGAATCAGTGATACTTGTATTGTAGTTATGTATCGTGGTTACTCTCTTTCGCTTTTTGCACTGCCTACTGGCAGGTCCTTGGTATTTAGCGCCTCCCTTCATATCTGTCTTACGTTTTCCTCTTCATGTCCGCATACGAGTGGATCTTTAAATCATCTATAACATTCCAAATCTCGTTCTGACTCGCTTCTTTTTCTTTCCATTCTGCCTTCTATGACTTCCTTTAATAAATCATCACTCCCTTCGTGGTTACATATACATTCATTATGTATAACTTCGTTTATTTAAAAAAAAATCTTACAGCTGCAGAGATAGATAACATAATAACATACGAAATGGAACCTACAACAAATTTACGTTATACTCTGTACGTGAAAATGATGTTATAGTAATTCAATTAAAAATAATGTAGTTTAAACATAAATTAAATTAGCTATAGTTTAGTAGGATCACTTATTGATATGCCTATTGTGTTGTGTTTGGCAGATGTTCTCACAGAACGTGGGGGAACATACAGATATGTGGGGGGTGGGTTGCACCCTGTACCATTTGACAACTGGCAACGTGCTGCATCATCAGCATCAGCATGATGGAGATAATGAACTCCTCGATAGGGTTTGTTTTCTACTACGATTTACTGAGAATGAACAACTTAATTCCTGAATATTAGACCTATAAATAACTAAATTTGATAGTTTGGCTGGAGTCAGTGTCGAAGTCGATAAGATACTCGACCGCGGATTAATAGGTGCGGGGTTGGAATCCTCGGCTGGCCCATCACTGACATCGCTTTCGAGTGAGGAAAATGAAGTTAACCTTACTGACCAGCTTTTTAACAAAAATTTCCTGATTTAAAACAGCATCATCCTTATCTCTTTCGATTTATTTGATTTAGCATGATCCATTTCTCGACATGGTTTCTGCTCTACTACTATTTACATGTACTTCCAGAAACAAGCACAAAACAGAGCAAAATTAAAAATACAGAAAACCCGTTCAAAGTTAGAAAAATGCAGTCCAAAGCGAAGTTCAGAATTTTTACTAATACACTGACCCGTGAGAAGTAAGACAAATATGTTCATGCTATCTTTATAAAGCCTTCCACTCTGGTGTATTTAAGTGCAAATGTGCTGTTAATCACTAAGTCCTAGTGGAGGCTAAAGCCTTGTTCAGCGTCAGTTTCGTGTCTGGAATGTGTGTCAGTGACTGGACGGGAGAACACTGGATTGGAAGCTTGCACCTACTGAATCAATGCTCCTCGGTCGAACAACTTGTTAACATGCTACCGGCAAGACCCTGTTGTAGAAGATACGGATCCTCGTGTCTATTTGTTCCTGTTAAATTGACTATCGTGATGACTCCCAATTACTACTTAGTATTTTAGATCATTTGCTTACTAGTCATAAAAAGTACATTACTCTTCAATGTTCATATATGTTCACGTGTTGTGTCCGGCACACTGAAGACGCGTCCAACCGTTAATTGCACATGCCGTGAAATGCAAATATTCAGTAATTGAAGAAGGCAACTGAAAACCATCTCAGGAGCCATGGTTTCTATACCATAGGAAACAAAGTAAATATAAGGCATGGCTTTTGATGAACGGATTAACTTGTTAAGCTATATTGTGCTCTATTTTGCACATGAATAGAGACTTTAAGTTTGAATATGTACCTTGACCTCTACTTGACAGAACATCAGAGAACATTATGTATAATGTTGTTAGCGTAATCTAGCAGTTGTAAATAAACTATGATGCGATATAGTTTTCGTTTGTATCTTTTGTTTATATTTTACAGGTTGAGAATATGCCTGCAGAGAACGTGTATAAGAGCGTACAGTCAGATGTGGAAAACGAATGGGCAAGAAATATACTGGCAGACATATTTATTGTACGTAAGCAAATGTGGAAATAGATTAACTAGGATTTTTTCATAAACTTGAACTCATAACCGTTTAAAATAGCCGCTATTTTGAGATCTAAAGCTCCTAATTAAATTATTATCAACTCAAAAGAATTTCTGTTGTATCCGTTTGCAAGTAATTACAACCAATATGATTGTAATTACTTGTAAATGTAACAACGATTACATACACATTACAGTGGGAGTGATCTCCCATTACGATATCTGTTACTTTAATGCAACACGTTTAAACTTTCTCAAATAGGTCCTTAGCTTTTATTCACTCATCTGAAGATTCTAGTTTTTAGGACTATGCGTAGACAATAGTTACTGATAGATGGACAGCTAAAAGCTAAAGTCTAGTTTAACGTGTGTTTTTTTTCCTCGAAAGGGTGTCTTTGATGGAACGAGTACGCAATTTGAACCCGGTATCTATTGATCCACAGTCGGATAACATACATGCTACCTATGGCTTAGCTTTCTGAGAATGCGTCCATCCATTTAGAGCCACTATTGGAACGATTGCTTTATTCTTCAATAGTGGTATGGTACATGATTACTGATGTTATCCCTTCTAATGATGTTATCTTTCTAATAACGTTATCTCTTCTAATAACAGTATCTATTCTAATAACGTTATCTCTTCTAATGATGTTATCTCTTCTAATGCTATCACCCATGTAGGGGGCTACATGGGTGATAACAATGCTATGTTCTCATAGGCTACATGTGTGCTATCAATGCTATGTTCTCATAAGCTACATGGGTGATAACAATGCTATGTTCTCATAAGCTAGATGAATGATAACAATGCTATGTTCTCATAAGCTACATGGGTGATAACAATGCTATGTTTTTATAAGCTACATGTGTGCTATCTATGCTATGTTTAATAAACTTGTTCACATGTTCTCATGCTACAGGAGGTTGGTAGCAGAAAGTCTGCAGACTACTTACTGCAGCGTCTTATTCCTACGGGTTAGGTTGAGTGTTAAGACCGTTGCTCATGGTGACTTCTGGTCCGGAGCTGATGATAGGTGCAACCCTAGCGCTACCTACAGTGATCAGTTGAGGCAGGCAGTACCAGGGGAGATTCTACTAGCAGTGTCCTGCTATTTATTGTGCTGTTCCGTCTAATTGCTATGCAGTTATAATAGCTTTGGTTTATTGTTCTGCATTTTAAAATTCGCTCTCTGTCTTTTTCAATCTTTACTTTCTGTCTCTCTCTCTCTCAGTCCCTGTTTTTTCTCTCTCGCTGTCTCGCTCTCTCTCTCTCTCTCTCTCTCTCTCTCTCTCTCTCTCTCTGTAGTATTTCGTCTAGTGCGGGTCCGCAGTACAAATTCCTGCTAAGGTCTGCTCTTATTAATATTAGCTGTAAATATCTACATTCAATTCAATCACAAATGCAAATCTCTCATCTCTTATCTACATAAATTACGGCTTGATGTAACGCACTTGGTTTAGTTGCGCGTCAATAATCGAAGTTAAGCTACATCGGCCTCTGTTAATACTTTCTGGGTGACCACCTTGGAAGACTGAGTGTTGACAGCTTTAAAGGAAAAATCCCATGGTGATGGAAGGTTATTCTTAAATCTGCGCCGGCTGCAATTGTTGCGCCGTCAAAAGGCAACGATTACTAATAACCATGGAGCGGAAGAAGGAAATGGATCTTAAACAAGCATCTGTGCTTCCTGACCCAGTGTGCCGTTATGTATGTTATTAAGAAATTAAGTCAAGTTCAGCGCCCTTGTGTCAATATACTGATACTGCCAAGGACGATCCTCATATTACAAATCTCCTTTCAACTCGCCGAATCAAGCATTAAAGCGTAATGTTTTCTCTTTCTCTCTTATTCTGTCGAGTTGCAGGTCCAAAGTACATATTCCTACTCAATCTGATGTGGAGCTCTCCTCGATCAACAAATTAATCACTTTACAGAATGCTATATTATTTATGCCTGAATTTAGCCTATAGCCTAGATTTGTTTAAGTAATGAGGAGTTAATTACTTAATTAGTAATTTTTAATCTGTTGTCAGCATGCTATTGTTTGTTAATTTCTTATTATATTACATTTATTCTACTTAGAAATGATTAATACTACCTCCTATTTAAAATTATTGATTTTAATTAAATTCATTTTTATTTTCTTATGCTTTCTAAGCTGAGTCTTAAAAGTCATCTAATCGTAGTGCTTTTTCGGGGTTTTCTACGCTTTCTTGTAACAAAATTTAAGCTTTTTATATAGCATAGCATTATTATCATTAAGTTTGTACCATATCGTATAAATACCATTATTCTTGAGGGATTCTGCCTTTGACTAGGTGGGCCCCTATGCTTTCTTTATCTTGTTTCATTTAGGAAAATTTACTCAGGTTGTGAGCAAGCAACATGTTTTAGCAAGTTCCAGAAAATTATGAGAAGGCGTGATGTCAAATTCTAGATTAAACTAACAATTCTTAACTCCTGCGTTATACCAGTACTTATTTACGGATGTGAATCATGGGAATTAGCAAAGACAATGGAAAAGAAATTGAATTCTGCCGAAAACAAATGGTTAAGGAGAATACTAAGAATCAGTTACAAAGAACACGTCACAAATGAGAACATTAAACATTAGGATAAGAACAAATAAACTAATGGTCGGTGACATCATCAAGAGGAAGAATGAAATGGGCTAGACAGGTGATGCGCATTGAAGATAACAGAAATCCTCGTAAGATGTTTAACTATAAAGCAGACGGCAAGAGAACAGTGGGAAGAGCTAAAAGAAGATGGAAAGACTGCCATGAAGAAGATCTGAAGGCTGCTGGAATTAGCATTTACGGGAGAACAAAGGAAAAAAATGAACACCCAGGAAATGGCGAAGAATAGAGTTTTATGGAAAAACAAAATTTAGAAATTTATGACTGGAACCATCCTAGGATGATCACGTGACGTGATCACGTGACATGATCACATGACATGATCACGTGACATGATCACATGACATGATCACGTGACATAATCACGTGATCACGTGACATGATCACGTGACGTGATGTTTAGGCACAGTTTTGTCCAAGTATTAAATTCGTCCTAAACTATTACTTCTGAAAAGCTTACATACGAATATTTTGCTGATATTGAATTTCCGCGTTATTCAGTAGAAACAGAGAAACAACTGCGGTTATTAAGATTGGCCCGTTTCTATTTTGAAAGTTTTATAAATTTATTTTCCGCCAACCTCATAGCATCTATAGAGGTAATTGTATAAGATGTAATTATAGCTGATACTTACGCTGTAAGTATGAAAAATCATGAGAAAAATAGAAATTTCGATACTATGTATAGTTGCTGTGTAACGCAATGTGTAATATTGCATAACATGTGTGTATTGTAATACGTATTATGATGCTGTAATATCTACTTGTATAGTATGATGAAATTGTATTCCCCGTGTTGTGTCCGGGTTGTTTGAAGAACTGACCAACCGGTGACTGCACGTGTCGTAGAAGGCGACTAAAGCACTAAGATCCATACCAACGTCAGAAAGGGCATTCGGTTGCGGAGCGCCTAGGCTCCAGAAATTGCTACAAAAATTTAAACGAATTGAATTCTCAAATAGGGGATTGGCTGGTGGTGTGGTGTAGGACAGAGAGAATTTGAGACAGTCTATTTGTATCCCGACCCTGGTTAAACTGGGATTCAAGGGATGATGATGATGATGATGATAGTATGATGAAATCACCTTAGAATTGCTATAATTTGTGATTATTTAATTAATAAATGATATAGTAGCAATAGTAGCATTATTACTTCATCCTTTTGGTTGTTGTGAATGAATGTATATTTTTAGCCTATGGTCTGTTTTGTTGTTAGTAATTTTGTTTTCTCGTTTACCCAATGCTATTTCGCTAATGGTTGTATTTCATTTAAATGTAGAGTTATAGCTGACCCATGGTCTGATTTTAATGTTTAAATTGCTGTTTAGACTGCTTGATTTGATTTAATAAAATCAACCTTCTTGATATTTTCAGAGAATGGAATAATAACCATTCAAGTAAAAACACGCATTATAGTGAAATGATCAACTAGGCCTATGTCACTAACTATCACTTTTAAGTCGCAGAATCAGGCATCACTCCTACGTCCCTTGTCAATGCTGGCATTCTCCTTCCTTCATGTTAGCCAGCTCTTTTTAGAGTTCTCAATTTTCCGATAAGTCATGAAAATCATCTTAAAAATCAAGAAAATTCTTAAATTTAATTAATAAATTAATAAATTTAATGGTAAAATAAATAGTAGTGGAAAATAGAGAACAAATAATAGAAATAAATAGTATCAGAAATTTAATAAATACAACAGTAGTCTTATATGTATCGAAATTATGTAATTTTCGTTTAATAATAATCAACTCAAAGTCTACTAAGTAATCGCTAGGGCTATATGTTCCCATATTATTTGGAGGCGTAACCCTTTTTGTAAAAATGCATAATCTAAATGTTATTGATAATAGCACGCATTGTAGTGAAACGATCAACCATGTTGATATTTATCACTTTTAATACCTCATGTTTAAACCGTTAGAAAATGTTACAGTAATCTGAGAATTTTGTTGCTACTGTTAGTCTTGATCATTTGCCACTCTAGTCTAGCAACTAGCACTTTCCAAATAGTCTAAAAATATATTTTAAATAGAAAACAAGTAGAATAATGTTTCAAGTTGACTCTTTTATTTATTTAGTTAGATCACCAAAAAGGGTCATTCAACCCTGTACAGTTCACAAGCAATGCAATCAATCAAGTAAATGCAATATGTGAACACAATTTAAATGTGAACCATGGTGAGCTTAAAACGAAAAATAAAAAGTAGAAATTAAAGAATTGAAATAAAGAAATTCAAAATAAAGAAAATTAATGATAATAGGTATACGTGATTATACATTTAAGTTCATTATCATTAATAATTATTTAATAAGTACTGACGAAGATTAATATTAAACTCTGGAAGTCATATTGCATTGACTGCTCCGAATGAACACTTTAATAAATTTTCCAAAACTTACGCTAATAATAGTATAAAAAATATTATAAATTCAAATAAGTTTTAATAAAATGCGATTATCTTGTATATTAAAAGAAATTGAGCATCAGTATTATGACTTCGTGTTTTTGATGCTTTTACCAGTTTGGCTTTAATTTGAGTGAGGCAGTGGTTCGGTGATTAAGCTATCTGACAGCATATCGTTAGGCTAGGGTTCGAAGCCTTTCCTGTCTCTGATATTCTTCGTAAACATTAATATGAAATTTAACTCCTTCGTAACCTTTTTAAATACATTTGTGTTTTTTGTTACAGTAAATTTACTTGATTTATTAGATTTATATAAAATTGCATTTAAATTTGTGTCACTTTGATTGCATAAATTATTGAATTGTAATTTTTATACATTGTTTCCGGTTTAAATTCTGTCTGATTATTCTACGATTATGCATGTAATAAATGCTTTGCACCTAATGGAAGTGCAAATAGTGATTATATGAGTTTTTTTTATCAGGAATTTACTATTAAGATTACAAGTTGCTCAAGCATTCTGCTATCTTAAACCGGCTGGAGCCAGTGGCTAAGTCGGTAAGATACCCAACCCGCGAATCAGTATGTGCGGGGTTCAAATCCGGAGTTCGCCCGTTACTGACATCGCTTTCGAGTGAGGAAACTGACGTTATCCTTAACTTTACCAGCTTTACTTTTATCTTAGGTTACTTACATTTGAGCGAAATATGTAATATTGCTTAATAACTTCTTTCAGTCCACTTTGTGAAATCAGATGTTTAATTTTACTTTACAATCTCACTTACGTAATCCAATCAAGCTGAGCGGCTAAGTAATTGTCAGGACTTAAATTATATACTTATTGGATAATTATTTATTTACTTAAGCGATTTATTTACTGGTTTATTTCAAGTCACAAAGTCCTTATTAGTCCATATTTTAATAAGGACGAATAAAATATAACAGTCACTGTTAATTAACGGCGTACGTCTCATTAATTATCACTGCAATCTTATCGGTCCTTCATTTCATCGGTGGCCTATCTGGCTGAATGACATATCGATCTGTTGGGGACGTCCCTGACATCATCCCTGGATGAGGAAACGAACGTTAAACATTTATTATTATTATTATTATTATTATTATTATTATTATAAAGGTTTAATGTCCGTTTCCTCATCAAGGGATGATGTCAGGGACGTCCCCAACAGCGCACATCCCTACAGATCAATTCACCCAGACCAATCTGCGAAAGAAATGTGCTGAGGAGAAGTAAATAGTAAGTAATATTATTATTATTATTATTATTATCCGGTACTTAGCTCTTGAGTTAATCCAGTCATCAGAAGATTCATGGACGTTAAACGATCGTCAACTTCTCTCTATTCTTCTTAGCATCATACAATAATCAATCTCTCCATTACAAAAACTAGGTTTTATCTGACTGTCTAGATTTTTTCATTTTACGATGGCACCATATGGATATATAGAGAGAATGAAAGATGAACAAACAGAAAAATAAACACACAAAATCCCAAGATAAAGGCTAATAGGAAAACACTCAAATGGGTAGGGAATAGAATAATAACAATTTAATAAACACATAACATACTACATCCTAAATACTGCAATAAATGACAATCTTTTGTACGTCATTTACTGTATTAGACTTTTGAACGCTTTAACTTTGTTTGTAAATGAAGGACAGAGCTTATGTAAAAAATAATTTAATTTTAATTTTAAAGAATGGGTTATTTAACATAACATAACATTACAGAGTCAGGAAGCAATTATAATAATAATAATAATAACAATAATTAGAGTGCTACAGTCATCAATGACAACATCGAGCACTATTGAGACAAATTCAAGCCGGCGAGCAAAAAAGAAAGTCCAAAAACGGTGCAAATTCCAAAATCCAGATATTCAGTCCAAAGTAAAGGGAGTTAAAGAAAAGGTGGTTTAGGCGCAGGTCGCTGCTCTATTCTTCTTAGCATCATAGAATAATCAATCTCTCCATTACAAAACTAGGTTTTATCTGACTGTCTAGATTTGTTTATTTTACGATGGCACCATATGGATGTATAGAGAGAATGAAAAATTAAATTATATGCTTGTTTAAGACTCATCAGGCCCTTAAATTAACATTAAGTATTTAATTTAAACATAGTCGAATTTGGATCAATCACTGAACGTGCGATGATCTACGAATATGAACTTAACACTATTGTCATTTTTCTGTAACACATAATTTGTCCCTTTCAAGTCCAAAATCAAAGCTGAATTATATATTGCTAATGATAAATTTCAAAATCAAATCGTATGACAAGATCTATGTAATGACATGTAATGATGAAACCGCTGTTAGACGAAAGCAAACCTATACACGTAGGCCAATGTCATTCAGTTTATAATTATTTCACAATTCATTTTCCCATTAGGATTGAACTAAACTAGTATAGTAGCTTACATGCAGTACTTCAATTAGTACTTGGATTAGTTTCTGGATTACTATGCCTACTTTGATTAGTAGTTCGATTAGTACTTGTAGCCTATTAAACAAGGAATTAGCTTAGAAAATATATTAAAGTTCAACGGTAGTAGTGAAGTTTTGAGGATTACACGAAAGAGAAATAAGATTCGTATAGAATTAATAATTCGTATAGAACGCTTTTGGAAACTCTACACGGAGTGAATACAACAGTTAGTTAATTATTGGATTCTGGAGCATTACTAGTCAATACTTCGATTAATTAATAGTTAAATTTAAGTAATAGATTAGTATATGATTCACACACACCTCTATGTTGTAGGCCAACTACAATTACAGGAAAAAATTATTAATATTAATAGTTATTTATATTGATAGTTATTGAATAATTGTAAACTTAGGCCTACTTAGAATACAGGTTAGATTGCCACTTGTAGAGATTTATGCCTATTAGTTCATTAATGAAAATTAATTAACTGATCATAAACTAAATCAAATAAACTGAAATTTAGTAAATTTTGACATCTTTTCGTTTAGCTAATCTTGTACTGAGATTATGCAATAGAGAGGCGATTAAATAGAAATAATATTATTGAGAAATAACAGGTTGACTGTTTTATATGAAAGATAGACTTGATACACTGGTATCATTGTATCAACTATGAATAGGCCTACAGATAGAATAGGCAGAAGATTTTCTCGACACTTGGTAGCACAGTCGTCCAATCATCGACCTGACGTAAATGAAAAAGGTAAGTAAATTTAGGAAGTTCGTATCGACCATTCGTATTTGCTACATTTCTATTATACATATTACACATTGCTATCCGCCTTTAGTCTTCTTCTTGAGGTTGGACATGAATCTTTACTTCAGTTGCTGTACAAGCAACTATAAAATATACATTGGTCAAATATTCGTGAAAACATTATGTTTTTGTACTGAAATGTCATATCAATATGCAAGTGCTAAAAAGTTAGTAGGTCAGTAGACAATTTTACTGTAATATTTAACTATTTCTTGTAGAAGGTTTGCAGAAATCATTCGACTTCTTTAGCTTGGAATATGGGGAGGTTCAAATCATATATACTGCATTTAGAATAGATATTAATTATATAATAATTATAAATTCTTCTGCTCGCTAATTAGTTTATACACGAACCCCTTAAAATAGGCCTATTTATTAAATTAATTGCATGCTAGTACTATAACCTGCTAAACAGCCTTGCGTAAAGATGTCTACGGCTTTAAACTTCCAGAAAAATTGAGAAGGTCGACTCTCAACTTTCAATATTCTTTCCCTTGTTAAGCAGATTGAAATGTTAAAATTGAAATGTTTTGCTGAAGCCAGTGGCGAAGTCGGTAAGATACTCGACCGCGGATCAGTAGGTGCGGGGTTCAAATCCTGGGCTCTCCCGTCACTGACATCGCTTTCGAGTGAGAAAACTGACGTTTACCTTAGCTTTACCAGCTTTTTAAAACCCTGTAATGAGACAGTACGCTCACCCACCCCTCCGCTTCTTCTTATTTTGAAACAATTTTACAGTGCTTGGAATGAAACGTCTGGAATGGGTATTTTACATCTATGTACAAGACTGATCGAAAAGTTTTCTACATGTTTCAGAGGCATCCAGCCCGGTAGGCTATAGGATTCAGGATAGCCTTCTGACGTCCACCCATGGTCAGGATTGCAGCGATCTACAGGACATCAGAAAGAGAAACGTCTCTTCTTCTTGCAACGGTCAATACAGACCCGTCGTTAACCGTTCGTGTTCCGGTTCTCTGGTCTCCACTTCCTCTGAAACAGCTCAGAAGCCCAATGATGCAATCCCTTGTGATGGAGATAAGTTGATGAACCCTAGCGGAATGATCGAAACCATTGACGAGCTGAGAAAGAATAATAAAAATGAAATAAGAACAATTCAAGAAAACACCATTAGCGGAGAAGCTGCTGATTTCCACTTAGCTTCCGGAGATGCAAGTGGAAACGGATCCGGGTTTGATTCTGCGACGACAGTGACTTCGGGCAGGTGTGTGAAGAGTGGAATTACAGGCAGGAAGAAGGTTCTTACTAAACACGCTCACCTGGTTGATGAACACTCGACTTCTGAGGACAACGTGTCGATAATCGATTGGCGTAAGTGTAACAAATCACCAATATATCGATCTTGAATCAGTCAATCGATCGAGCAATGCGTTATATGCTTGCATTTTTCTGTCGGTAAGGTACTCAACCGCGGATCAGTTTGTGCGGGGTTCATATTCTGGGCTTGCACGTCACTGACATCGCTTTCGAGTGAGGAAATTGACGTCAACTTTAGTTTTACCAGCTATATCTAATGCTTGGTACTGTACGGACATGTTTGCAATCCATATGGTAATTGTGATCATCATAACCATCATGTTATTCCATTTAATCCCAGTTTAAAGTGTTGAAATACAAATAGAACTTCTCCACTCCTCTCTGTCTCATACCGTAACTTCACTCAATCCCCTTTAATCTTTTAAATTCGTTTTATAATTTTAATCAAATTTCTGGAGCATAGGCGCTCCGCAACCGAATGCCATTTCTGACGCTGGTTTGGATCTCAGTGCTTTAGTCACCTTCTACGACACATACAGTCACTGGTTGGTTTGTTCTTTAAAAAAGCAGACACGACTCGGGAACACATGGTAATTGCGATATCTGAATTTAACGTAAATTATGTTTACTATAATAATTAGACTATTTTTGTAAAGTAGTCTCGAAGCCATACTCGAAGAGCAGTTTCGAAGGTTTGGGCCATGGCTGTTTAATATTGTACTTTCGTTGTGAATAATAATAATTAAAATTTTTACGAGCTGAACTGGCAGAATTTAGCTAAGTTGTATTTTATTGTACGCTAACCGTTCTTAGTCATCTCGAGATGCCTGAAAGCTCTGTTTGAATGTAAATGTGAACATCCCCCTTCATGTCCACACTTGAGTGGCTCTTTAAATCATCTAACATTCCTAATCTCGGTCTTCCTATTCCTATGCTTCCTATATATATATGTATATATATATCTATCTATATCTATATCTATATCTATATCTATATATATATCTATCTATCTATCTATCTATATCTATATATATCTATATCTACTATATATATCTATATATCTTATCTATATCTATATCTATATATATATCATATATAATATATATATATATATATACATATATATATATATATATATATACAAATATAACATATACATATAATATATATAATATATATATATTATATATCTTCCTATATATATTATATAGATATACTATATATAATCTATCGCCTATATATATTAATATATATATATATATATAATATATAATATACTTGTACTTATACATACATATTTTATATCTCTCTTTTTGGCTAGAGCCAGTGGCGAAGTCGTTAAGATACTCGACCGCGGATCAGTTGATACGGGTTCAAATCCTGGGCTCGCCCGCACTGACATCGCTTTCGATGTGAGGAAACTGACGTTAAACTTAGCTTTACAGCTTTATATATAATATATATTATATATACACACACACATATATATGTGGTTGTGTGGTGTGTGTGGTGTGTGTGTTGTATAATAATATATATATATAATATATATAAGATATATATATATATATATATATACTCGTATATACACAAGTACATGTATATACCAGTATATAAGCAAGCATATACTGTATACCACACTGTATACAGTAAATTATAATATAACATATATTCTATTTCATTTGTTCTGCTTAAGCTTTACATTTGACCCGATCATAGATAAATTAAACTGATTTTTTGTTAAATTTTCAGATGAAGGTGAGTATAGAAAGAAGTCGACCCCAAGAACTAGGAGCAAGATCTGCTGGACTGAAGACCAAAGAGCTACGTCTGATTGTCGATATTATGGTAACAATATACAAGCCAAAAAGGCTAATGTTAATTTCCGTTTCCTCACTCGAAAACTTTGTCAGTGACGGGCGAGCCAGGTTTTGAACCCTGCACATACTGATCCGCGGTCGAATATCTTATCGACATCGCCTCTGGCTCTAGCCGAAAAATATCGAAATAATAGAGAGACATTTCATATTTCTTGATGAGTAAGCACTAGATTTGAACCGTGCTCCTCCCGATCTACGGTTGTTCATTTAAACGAGTTGCTGAACGAGTATTGTTTTAATTTGATGTGATGTTCTTGTACTTGTTGTAATTATAACTCAATTAAAAGGACGTGTCAGAAGAAAGAAACAAAGATTGAAACAGGGTGCAAATCATCATTATCTCTCATTCTCTCTCTCTCTCTTTCTCTCTTACTCTCTCTATTTCTCTCGCTCTTTCTCTTTCTCTCTGTCTCTCTCTCAGTGCACTGTACATTGGCAGGCCCATGGCATCTCCTCCGCATATCTCTATACTCTGAATTTCTCTTCATATTAACGTAACATATTCGTATTATGGTATGAAAAGAAAATCAGAGGATAGAAATATGTGGATGAGTTATATGCCATGGACCTACCAATTGGCTAGGTCCATGGCATATAGATCGATAAAGCAATGATCGATAAAGCAATGATCGATGGATTGATTGATTATTCAATCAATCAATCCATTGATTGATTATTCAATCAATCAATCCATCTATCATTGCTTTATCGATCGCTTGATTGATTAATTGATCGATTTTATTGACTGATTAATTGAATTATTTATTGATCGATTGATTTAATAATGTATATTTTGATTGATTGGATGATCGATTGCTTGATCTCTGTAGCTGATGACGAGAAGGACGATGAGATAGCATTAAGACCATCGATTCCTCTATTATCGCTCAGTATGGCTTGCTCTCACGTGACCTCAAGTGTCGAGAGTCTATGTGGAGGAGCAATGGTAACCGATGAGTCAACGAGCACAAAGATTGAAGAAAACCTTGATTCAGTGCAAAACCTATCAGCAGAGATAGGAACTTGCGGCAGTTCTGCCACGGTAATCAATCAGTCAATCGAACAATCTATCAATCGATCTATCACTCAATCACTTAAGTAACTTTCACTTAACTAGTTTTATATTGTTGTAATATATTAATTTAAGCCATAACTGGCTGGAGCCAGTGGCGAAGTCGGTAAGATACTCGACCGCGATCAGTATGTGCGAGGTTCAAATCCTGGGCTCGCCCGTCACTGACATTGCTTTCGAGTGAGGAGGAAACTGACGTTAGCTTTAGATTTAGCTTTAACGATGTTCAAAACTTGAACTGTGACGCTTAATTACTCGAACTATTGCTAAGTAATCTGTATGTGAACTTGAAAAGAAATATCAGAAGATGAAAATATATGGACATGCCATTAAGCAATAAACAATGAGAGAGACAAGTAAGTTGACTATTATTGTGTAGGAGTTTTTCAGAAGCCTGCCTGTCCATACTCCAAGAGGTTCATACAACGTGGATGATCTGACCTTTCAACCAGCTCGAAGTGATCAGCGCACTGTTCTCATGGTCACCAGGACTAAATCCTTCCTCAAAGAAAAGTTCGTATCGGAATTTACATCCGGTGGAAGTACGGTTAGCACTCTTATTATCTTCTATTTCTTCTTCTTTTTCTTCTTCTTTTTCTTCTTCTTTTCTTCTTTTTTTCTTTTTCTTCTTTTTCTTTTTCTTCTTTTTCTTTTTCTTCTTCTTCTACGGGTTGCTGACGAACAGCCGTGTCGTAAATGGCGAAAAAGCACTATGATACAAACCAACGTAAGAAAGGGCATTCGGATGGTGAGCGCCTTGGCTTTAGAAATTGCTGCAAAATTTTCTAAAACCTGACCCTAGTTATCAAGGTAAGCCTCGTGTCCGCTTGGACATCCAACCGTCAGACGTCCAGAGAGCTGTAGCATTTTAAGACAATGTAACATTTTTAATTTTTAATTGAAAATACGGAAAATAGAATAAATTGCCTAACGGTTAAACATGTGATATTAAAAGTGATAGATATCAATATAGTTGATTATTTTACTATATTTCGTGTTTACTGTTTTATTTGAAGTGAAAGCAGTGTTAATTTTTATTAGCGTTTTCTTTGGAATTATTTACTGTAGACTTTCTGTTCATTATATAATAGTTATTAGGCCTACATGTAAAGATGTTGTATTGTTGTAGCTTTCGTACCACATATGCTATGGCCTCAATACTTGGAGTCCACTTTGTTTATAGTTGGCGGCTGTAATATGTAATATGTAACATTTGGTGAATCTGACCTTATAGTTACATTCACTAGCGAGATAAACCGCAGATTAAACCTCAACACTGATTTAAACTGCGGAATAATCACAACTTGGTATTCCTTAAGCTAAAATAGAAGTTTAAAGTGAGGAGTAGCTGCTCCTCTCTTTTTGGAGGTTACTCTCGTCGCAGGTGTGATTGATCTGCGGTTTAAGGTGAATTTGGTAAATAGCGGCATTAGATTATGAGCACCATAGTTTAAATATTTTCCACGTTTGCTGCTGCAGACGTTTTGCCTGTCAGCTCGAAGATTGTCGAATTCTCCTGCCAAGTACATCATCTCCACTCGACCAGATCATCAGTTCCGTGGTGATATGAAGTCTGTAGCTGAACTCAAGTTAGTCTTCTATTATTATGTATTATGAACTGTGAACTAATACTATCTTTAAGAACTGTAAGTAGCATAATTATCACGGTAGTCAGCTAGATAAGATACTCTGTATCTTCACTGACGACCAATTTTTCTCACTATAGATGTAGGAATTGCTGTTGAGGCATTGTATGTCGATCATGCATTTTGTGCCTTTGCTGACAAGTAAACATATTATCTATCTATCTATCTATCTATCTATCTATCTATCTATCTATCTATCTATCTATCTATCTATCTATCTATTCTATCTATCTATCTATCTATCTATCTATCTATCTATCTATCTATCTATCTATCTATCTATCTATCTATCTATCTATCTATCTATCTATCTATCTATCTATCTATCTATTATCTATCTATCTATCTATCTATCTATCTATCTATCTATCTATCTATCTATCTATCTATCTATCTATCTATCTATCTATCTAATCTATCTATCTATCTATCTATCTATCTATCTATCTATCTATCTATCTATCTATCTATCTATCTATCTATCGATCTATCTATCTATCTATCTATCTATTTATCTATCTAATCTATCTATCTATCTATCTATCTATCTATCTATCTATCTATCTATCTATCTATCTATCTATCTATCTATCTATCTATCTATCTATCTATTTATCTATCTATCTATCTTCTGCTAATGTAGCAAATAGCTATTTCAATCAACAGTTATTGATTAGATTTATATAGCAAATAGCTATTTCAATAAACAGTTATTGATTAGATTAATGTAGCAAATAGCTATTTCAATAAACATTTATTGATTAGATTAATGTAGCAAATAGCTATTTCAATAAACAGTTATTGCTTAAACTAATGTAGTAAAGAAACCATCTCATCAAATGTATATTTCGTCAAGCAGCTATTTATTCAATAAAATGTAACAAAACGCTATTTCAAATAGCGATAAGAAAAGAAAATAGATATTTTAGAAATTAGCTACGTCAGCAAAACTAAATAGCCGTGTCTGCATAGAGCCAGTTAAGTAACTAGCTACTTATTCAATAAATGTAGCAAATAGCTTCCCATTTAAATATGCCTACAAGTAAAATTTCTTATAAGTTAAGTTTTATTTATGCTAAAGTTTATTATATTTTAATATTCATTGCAGTTCAAGTTAATTATAAAAGCAGTTTAATTTTTAGCTTATAAATGTAGTTTAACTAGCATAAGATAAGGTAGACCTACCTGCATGCTGTTTATATAAAGCCTCTCACTGTGTTATACCTACTTGGCGGGTCCTTGTTACATCAATTCTCTATTATTGTTGCCAGTGTTGTGTCCGAGCCAATGACGTATAAGCAACAGTAAGCTGCACTTGACGTAAGAGACGCCTAAACGTGAGCTGAGTAAGGCAACAGGAAACCACTAGAGCCATATTTTTTCATAAATGTAAATAAAGTCACATTAAAGTGTGGACAATGCTGTGCCTTTTGTGAAGAGGTTACCTTGTTGATCGATGGTGTGCTCTTTTTGGAGCGTAACAACAAACTGAACAGCAGCATATACCTTGGACCTGCCAATTGCTAGAACACTAAAGACAAATATTTTCTATAGAACGGTTTGAAATTATTTAGAGGAAAAAGGGTAGGTGGCGGCTCTAGATTCTCCGTGGTGGATTGTTTCTGGCGTCACGCCACTAAAGCCATAAATTACAACATCTGCTCGCTCCAGCTAATGGAAATCATACATGTAAGTGAGAATTAAATCCATCGATTACTGTGAGTGTCTCTAAGAGTCAAATAAACGCAGAAACTGAAAGAATTGACTTGGTAACCCTTTCGTTTTGTATATATTTATCTATTTAAAAGGCATAATATTTGATTTCTTTAATGATACTGAAAGCGTTTACAGAGTATGGTCATTTGCATTACTTCAGAATTTACAGGAATTTTCAAATTTATAGGCGTTTATTAAGCCTAAAGTAAATAAATTAAACTTATCACACGTAAATGTAACTAAATACCCAATGGAATACCAAAAATTACAATTGAATTTTCTTTGATTAAATCTGAGTCTTCATTAATCATGCAAAACATACTAGAGTACTCAGAGAGAAATCGCATAAATTTAAACTTTTGTAAATAGTACTAAACACTTTTCCTGTTTCTCATTGAATTCGAAGATTCGAATAAGCAATATGTATTATCTGAGTTTATACCTGCACACTTTAAACATCAAGTCCCAAGATGTTTGCAGAATGTTTATACTGTAGATTTTTGTTTCGTTAATGTAGAAATAAACAGGGAAATAACTGATGATATTGTAGTGGTACTGAGGTTAAGAATATTGTTGTAAGCTATCAAGTTTGGCTGTTTTGTAGAACATTGTATATTTTCCTAGAAGCTGCTGATCTCATCCGGCATTCTATCGGGAAACTGCGTATTTGTTGAAGTTATAAGCTGGCTACTTCTATGGTAATGCTTTGGGAATAGGTTGCTCTGCGGCATTGCGTTGCGATGAGTGTTGGTAGGCTTTAGGCCGCAAAGTTAGTTGCTGTTCATTCGATTCAGTCGATGCTGTGTTTAGATGCAAAGCGGTTCATTCTGTAGTTCCTCTCTATTGGACTTCTCTGTTGAACGCAATTGAAGCGGAGCCTTCGGGCTCAGCCCGCCAAGGTGCCTTCGGAAATATGCACCCCCTGCTGTGCTGGTTAGGCCCTGGTCGATGCAGAAATTAACTATCAGAGCGTAATTGCTTTACGATACTGTAATAACTGTAATATTAAAGTTAATATTAAATGAATAAAGTCTGTCTCATGCGTCAAGTTCTTCACTGTCTCTCACATTGCTAGCAGCCTATCTGGCTTTATAGTTTCCCCAAACAACATCATCGTCGTCTTCCGAGACCGACGTTAAACAATAACAACATCTTAATCTTTACAATATGGCGTGAGACGCAGAAGATTGGAGAAGGTTTATTAGTATTCCGATCCTAGTTAAGCTAGCTGGGATTTAATGAAAAATGCTGGTGATGATTATGATGATGATGATGATATCTTCACGTAGAATGGAAGTGACAAAGGGGGTCAGGCTGGTGAAATGATGGTCCTGGTGCCTGAGCTAGAGGACACTTATCTACATCGGGCTGAGTTCTGGACTCACAAGGTTCTAATCGTTCTTAATTAGTAGTTAAATTTGTGTAGTGTACGGGTCATAATACAAGTGTTTGATGCAATTTTCAAGCTTTCCCCGTGTTGTGTCCGGGTTGCTTGAAGAATAAACCAACCGTGTAAATATGCACGTATCGTAGTAGGCGACATCAAAACTAGATCCAAAACAACGTCAGAAAGGGTATTCGGTTGGTGAGCGTCTAGGTTCCAGAAATTGCTACAAAAACTTAAACGAATGGAAAATAGTCTATTCGTATCCCGACCCTGGTTAATCTGGGATTTAAGGGAGGATGTTGATGATGATGCAAGTTTCGATCAAGCATAAATTAAAATCTAAGTTTTAGGTCTTGAATTTTAAGTAACTACTTAGGCAGTCTAAATACCATTTAGTCACTAAAAGTTAATAGTTATTACATTTTCGACGACTGAGGGATCATGTCCACAAAATGTTATTCATAGCGAATACATATTATTTGTAATTTCAGGAATTACAAGTAATTAGTCTAGACCAAGTGATTGAAGTAGTCTAGGCTTGTCTAATTCAGCTCCGGGCGTTATGAAATGATTTAATACAATAATAATAACAGTAATACCAATTAGAGTGCTACAGTCATCAATGACAACATCGAGCACTATTGAGCCAAAATCAAGCCGGCGAGCAAAAAGAAGTTCCAAAAACGGTGCAATCCCAAAATCCAGAAAATCAGTCCAAAGTAAAATTAAGGTAACAATATAGCAGTGATCTTCATTAATGACCCAGAAGGTTAATGGATTTTTGCGCAATCTGCCTGGTGAAGATTAACGGTGAAAAGTATTCAAATTTTGAAGGTTATAATTAATCTCTACTGCTAAAACCCTCGCATAACCTCATACTATAGCAATGGTATAGCATAGTATTGAAAGTTAAGTAATCATTCCCGAGGTGAAGCGAACTCTCGTGGGTTTGAATCCCGGAGGAGCTGTTCGGAAATTAAAACCTTAGACACTAATGTGACTGGAAAATGGACCAAAGACAAACTTGCCCACGATTTTAAAATGTGATATTAGTGGTAATGGATGTAGTCATGAATATTATCAATTCATAAGACTGTATTTAAATTAACGTAAGTCGTTTTAGACATCAGTGCGTGTCATTTGCCATTTACATTTATATTGCTGTCGTTAACTAAATAAATACTTACCTAAATTTCGACATCGACCAGTAATGTTGGTAATATATTCTTACTCGGACCAGTAAGTGCGGGGGTTCAAATTCTGAGTTCGACCGTCACTGACATCGCTTTCGAGTGAGAAAACAGACATTAACAACAGCTTTATCGGTGTTTTAGATTTGTAACTTCCGTATATGCATTTTTATTTTATGCTAGAAACTAAAGCTGCATTCGAAGTATAAGGAAGGTTGTGTTCAGAACATGCGAGTGGCCCGAAGTCGACTCTTGAAATCAGACGACTGTATGCATATCCATATACAATACAATGTCATACATTAAAGATTTAACGTCCGTTTACTCAGCCAAACGCGATATTAGGGACGCTCTGAGCGAAACATACAATTACAAGTAGTTCTACTCCCCCGCAATGAATTCTTAAAAGAGTAGAAGGGAAAGCGATATTAATAAAAGTGTAATCTATTCGCTCATGATGAAGATTATGGAGGTTGTGTCAAAGGCAGAAATTGTAAGTTGAATAGGCTCAATGCCATAGGATCCTCCCTTTTAGATTCCCACCAAAATATGCCAATATCCATCCAATACCCTTCCCATTAATATTTAACTAAAATTATAATTCTTTAATTATAACATAAATATTCTTTGATATATTTGCTGCCAAATCAAATAGGTTTCTTAATTACTTCAAGTATACATTGTGGCCCAAAATGAGACACGTTTGAACGTTAATATCTCCGGCTTAAGGGAAGCAAATTAATCAATTTTATGTTTAACTAAAGATACATATTTAATAGAAAATTTCAAAATTTGGTGATGAAATCTTCAACGGCTTCTAAGTTAAAGCGTTCAGGGTGTATATACCAGAATTCAGGAGTTCTTAACATGGCAGCAATTACCTAACGATATCATGCGACAAAAGAATAGCATAATAAACATTCTGTGCTTGACGCGCTTATTTACGTCTATAACGTTACGAACTGCTGCCTTGTTAGGACGCCTGAATTTGGGTACATAAACCCCAAAAGCCATAACTTAATAAATGTTAAAGATATCATCACCAAATTTTCATATTTTCTAATTCATATACATACGTAATTAACTATAAAATTTGGTTAAATTTTATTTTTCGAAGTCGGAGATATTAACGTTCAAACCTGTCTCATTTTTTCTGAGCTGCAGTGAATACATGCATTTTCATTTCTCTTTAATATAATTTTAGTACGATTGGAATAATCACTTGTTGACATTTCAATGATTTAATTAAATCTTTCTTGAATTCAGAAAATTTTTGGTCAATAACTGATCCTATAAACCTTTATATTGATTGATTGATTTTAAAGCATTTTCTGTTTAACTGATTTATTCATGATTGATTGATTGGTGGAAGCAGATATGGACGTATTCTCGGACTTGGGAGGTGTTCTACACACAATTCCTGTGAACGGTTTCCATCAAGTAACGGCTGATCAGGACGGTAAATAATGTTTCAAATAATGTTGATGATAATATCGGTATACATTACTATTATGATGGAACTCTTCTTAAAGATTTATTTTTCTAATTTTTGAATTAAGAATATCGCAAAATTTCTTCCAGTACTAGTGGGATCTATAATTTAGAAATATGTAAACTTGTGAAATAAAATTCAAGTATTAACTGGAAGTAGCTTTTAATTAATACTCACAAATAATTTCGTTTAAGCGATTGAAACTGGGTATAGCGTTTTTGAATCAGAATCCGTTCAATCTATCTGACGATATATCTGACCACGCGTAGACTCTATCAGAATATTGTCAGACAAATCCGTTCAGATAAATCTTAACATGAGTAGGAGTTTTAATAAAACATAAAGCCACGTTAATTTCGCGAATGTCCATATACCTGAACAAAACGTCTTCAATTGTCTCTGATTTACTCAGACGTAATTGAAGGAAGAATGGAAGGAAACAAGGTTTGAGGAAGACCGAGACTTGGGATGCTGGATGATTTGATAACTAATTCGTATTTTATATATGAAGAGAAAATCAAACGATAGAAATATGTGGAGGAGTTATATACCATGGACCTGCCAACAGGCAATTTACTGAGAGATATCAATATAATAAATTTTTATTTTATTTTGCGTTGCCAGGTAGACCAGTTTGGTTGGAGCTGCGGAGATCGTTAGATAAGAACGTTATGAGGGTGGACTATACACACCCACTGTGTGCCATACAGGCTCTCGCCTTCTGCTTGTCCGTATCAGCCCTGTAAGAAAAAAATAGTCACCCTAGCAGAACCTGGGGGAGGCTGGCCCACTGTCGCTGGCACCGAGCCTGGCGGTATACCGTTGCAAACGTACTCCTGCAGTATATTAGCTCTTACCATAGTGGCAGCGCCTGTATGGGAGATAAATTCAAAGTAAAGTCAAATTAGGCAATAGGCCCGCAAACCTACATGAATCGTGAGGAGACGATTCATGGAAGATTCATGGACAGTGGTGGATCCGGGGGGGGGCGCTCCCCCTTAGATCCGCCGAATTAGGAATTAGGCCCCGTAATTGTTTATAATTCACAGAGATTTGAACGAACCTGGCAGTTCTTACCTGAACTTCATAGCTCTGGGGCAGATAAATTGGTCAAATGAATTAATCTAATTAAATAAAAAATTAATTAGATATATTGGTTGACGACAACCAATGATATTTGCATGCTTCTATAGGAAATGGGTTTTTCAATAGATGGTAAAAATGGAGCAAAGCTGTTTAGTTCTTAATTATCTTTAGTTCTTAACCTGATTGTCAAAATAGCAGGTTTTTGAGTCTTCTTTGCTAGAGGTTGTTACAATTTTCAATCAATCAATTAGAATTTAACGTCCGATTCCTCGCCATACGGCAATGTCAGGGACGTCTCCAGCAGATTATGCATCAACAGACTCCAAAGCAGACTCCCAAGTATTGTGGAGTCAGTCATGTACTGGATAGATTTTGAAATTGAAGCTTAGCAAGAATTCAACGCTTTCTCTTATTAGAGAAAACGGAGGACAGAGAAGAGTGGATGCGTTATATACCATGGAATAGCCAGTGGGCAGTGTACTAAGAGAGAGAGAGAGAGAGAGAGAGCAAAAACTCCATATTAGTTAGTATCTAGACAATTGTCCCAATAAGTAATTTTCTGATAACGCTTAGAAAATTTATAAATGTGTACTTTGATTTCAGTTTTGTTTATTCGCTTGAAATAACAGTAATGAATTAAGAGTCTGTAATACCTTCACTTAAGTAACAATTTCATGGTCGTGTTCCGCAGATGAAAATAATTTAGTTTTCTTGTAGCCTGTTGTTACAAATTAAAAGTAAAGCTGGTAAAGCTAATGTTAACAGCAGTGTCCTCACTCAAAAGCGATGTCAGTGACGGGAAAGCCCAGGATTTGAACCCCGCACATACTGATTCGCGGTTGAATAGCTTACCGACATCGCCACGGGCTTCAGCCAGTGGCGATGGGGCAAATTACGTAAATATTTTCATTAGATGGTCTGTATAATTATCCCTTCCATACAGGTGGACTACTAGCAATCAATACTATTAAATTGTTATTACTTTCCATGATTACATCGAGTACTAAACTCATTTACTGAGCCGACGGCTTGTTGGTATATTGCTCGACAGCGAGTTAATAGGAGCAGGGTTCACATCCAGTGCTCTCCCCGTCACTTATAAGCTATCGAGCATGAAACTATATTAAACTTAGCTTTTACATTCTTTCCCAGATAACAATAGCTACAACGTAAAGAAAAATGACTTTTGTACTTTTAATTCTCTTCGTGGTACGGAAACAGGTTTTAAACTTACCTCTTAAGTTTCTTATAGCTTGTATACACAACTATGAATAGAAGAATTAATTCTCAGTTAAAAATTTATTTTAATAGAAACCATATCACGATAATATAACACAAAAGTTCAACAAATGTTCAATACTGTAGTGAAACAAAGAATGTGCAATTGCATACACGGAAACAATAGCATGTAATTGAAGTAAGCCAATGCTGATGTCAGATTGAAATTAATTCATTTCATACATGTATATGACACATTTCACGCATTTATGGACACGCACAAAGCACGAAGTAAAAGGCGTAAGTCGAGTAAGCGTAGCACATAAATTGACCTAAAAGTGAAATGGTTTAAAAAATAAGTCTACTGAAATGCGATAATAGACAGCGTTCTGTCAAAAAGTAGATCCTAGAAAGAACAAATGCTATTTCGAAACTTTTCAAATTCAAAAAATGATACTCTTATTACGAGGCATACAATACATACCTCGCATGCTAGTATGTATAGCGCGTAATTAGAACAAAATATCTAAAACCATGTCTACTTAGTAAGAAAGGCTAGGCTACAACAAAGCCTAGCCTTTAACAAAATCACGGCTTTAACTGTAGCTCTAAGATCACTAACGAAAAGATTCTTCATGCTTAATACAATACTTCTATACCATTAAATAATATACCAATAACAGCATACCATTATGTAATAAACCAATAACAGCACATAATACTTCTGCCATGATTTTCAAATACATTCTTTGCTGCAGCACTCCCAATTCTCACAATAGGACGGGTCTGCTCTGAAGACGATATGGCTCATAGGTATCTCTCTTCTCTCTCTCTTAGTGCACTGCCTACTGGCAGGTCCATGGCATATAGAGCCTCCACTAATCTCTATCTTTCGTTGTCCTCTTCACGTCCACATAAGAGTGGATCATTAAATCATCTATAGCATTCCTTTTGATATATCATGATTCTTGGGGGATTCTGCTTATGGCGAGGTGGGCCCCATACGTCTTCCTCATCTTCAACTAACATTTACCGGGCAGGGGCGTCATTCCCTGATAAACCAATCCTGTTTGCCCATATAGGTAAAATAATATTACATAATATCAACAATAATAATAATATCATCCGACAATCCAAATGGTAGTGATCGGTGACAGGTCTTTGAGACTGCTGCATATATGTAGGTTCCTGGCAAGTAATTACTGTATTAATCCTTTTCATGGTTAATCATATCTTTGCTATTGACAGCGCCAATCGACAGAAATCTCCGATACAAGATTAACTTTCCATGGACCCAAAGGGGATATCTATCTATCATTTGCTGATTGACGTGGGAGTTTGAACCCAGACCATTTGTATCCTAGTTGAACACTCCAACCGTTAAGCCATATAATATTAATAATAATAAGTTGGATTCAGAGAAATAGCAAGCTAGTAGCTCGTTATTTTTAAAGTAATACTTATGAAAGGATATACTATTCCAATTCGACGGAACTCACAGAGATATAAATTCTTACTTTACTATACTTTCACCTAGAAAACTTATACAGAAGAAAATACGCATTTATATATTAATATGTGTATTATTTATAGACTCAAAGTGGCACTTCTGGAATAAGTCTATATCTTCTAATGGACACATTATACTCCAGTAAACAGATAAACAAAAAGTTGCGTTATGAAGTTTTGCCGATATCAAAAATTGCTAAAGCATCGGCGATAATTCCCTTGCGGGTACGTATCGGACAGTACGTACGAGGTTGCACGCCTTTTAAAGGTGCGATATTTTATTGGCTGCGCCATTGTATCGCTGCGACATTAAATCTCTTCAATTTTATACCTGCGATATTTTATGGATGAAATACTTAATCGATTTGGTATTCCATTTGACTTTGACATTGCGGCATATTGTCGCTATGACAATTTATTTCTCAGATATTTTACCACTGCGATATATTACCGCACTTAGCCACGGCTAAATCATCATAATCGTCATTATCATCATTATCATAATCTTCCCTTGAAATCCAAGTTGAACTAGGACCAGATCAGAAAATTTTGTAGCCATTCAGTGAGCCTAGACCAACCGAATCATCTCTCTGACGCTGGCTTGGATCAAAGTGCTTTGTCGTCTTTTACGACACGCGCAATCCACGGTTGGTCTAGTCATCAGTAACCCGGACACAACACGGTCCAAATCACTAATTCGAAATGACTAGCACCACCCCTCGTCATCTGTGTCAGAATTCTCTTCCTCGGGCACAGCAGTGGACGACGGCAGGTCCTCGAAGTGATCCCTGGCCGAGCTGTGGGCTCGACCCACTAGTGGTCCCTCCTCATCGGCCCTCAGGCTCGAGCGGCGACCGACCTCGCAACTCTCCTGCGTAGGAGACAAATCCGGTCTCAACAGAACCAACTGCTGCAGTTCCGCCCGTTTCTCCACGTCGGGATTGGACGCCAATCGTTGACTGGTCGGTGACTTTGAGTGAAAGCGTCGTCGGTTAACACGACGCTTAGGAAGAGTCTGAAACGTAGCGTCCACGTCGATCTCTCGATCAGCGCTGACGATCTGTCCACGAGTCGGTGAAATATTTAGCCGGGGAAAATTGATACTACCAGGGCTCAGCGGCGCCTGAGGGACGGTCGGCGACGGGAGGACCTGAGGCATCTTGCTCCCCTGACTGGATCGTCGGGTACCGGTGAGGTTCAAAGCATTGGGCTTCCTCGGAGGACCCCTATCTCCCAGATCCGATCCCGGACGTCGTATCCGGGAACTCGGACTGGGACTGCGCGATCGATCCGTAAGATTGGCCGTTCCGTAGTACTCGTGGGGAGAGGAGTGCCTCCAGGGAGTAGAGGAGGGGGAGGGGCTTCGTGATCGGGATTCTAGGGACGTTGAGCGGTAGGGGGACTCGCCCCTGGTTTCCGGGGGACGATGAAAGGCGGATCCGGGAGGGGGGCTTATGCGGGGAGGACGTGGTCGAGGCCGATTTGAAGAAATGTAGGGATGGTGACCCCTGGGTGAGGCACTGCCTGAAAAGTAAAATAATAAAGTTGGGCTAGTCAATTAAAAGATATAGAAATGGTATATCTCGACCATTAATTATTTTACTAATTTACTAACAGAGTTGGGTTTTAGCCATGGCAAAAATGGTGTATTATATCGTTTACAACATAAACTTTATAAGTTCAATATGATGTTAGAAATGTTAACAAACAAGTTAATATCAATTTTCCAGTCAGTTTAAATTTAAAAAATAAATTTTTCAGAACTTGCTTCACAGTATTTGAAATTCTGGGTTCCTGTAACTTAACTAGCTTGCTAACACAGAATTACTGCTAATAACATTAATTATAGACAAATATTACATCATATATTAATACATACATGTATATCACATCATATAGTAATGACATTCTTATATTTTGCTAAATTGTATTGATAGAAAATTAATATTTCAATAAGTAGCGGCAGTCTTGTTAGCCGATGACAATACAAATGATGGCTAACATACATATAATTGACTGCGTTGAATGGACACTACTCCCTTATAACAAAGTAACAAAATAATAGATTCTCTGAGCAATCTTAGAGAATCTATCACTCCAGCTCCTAACTCTACTCCTCATAATCCAGTTAAGCGTTGTGTGCACATGGCATTAACAATAGAATTGCACACAGATAGAAACACCGTTTTGAAATCATTCCAAAGATGAGCTTTCTAATTTCACTACAGTTAGAATTGATGAGATTACTAAATTAGTTTTAGACTCTCCAGCTAAACATTGTAACTTGGATCCTATCCCAACCTCTCTTTTAAGGAAGTGTATTCACATACTTGCTCCAGTATTAACATTGATTGTTAACCTCTCTCTCTCTACTGGCAAATTTCCTCGCGCTTTTAAGCGTGCAGTTATTACTCCATTGCTTAAAAAGCCCACACTGGATAAGGAATTATTGTCGAATTACAGGCCCATATCTAATCTGTCATACATATCTAAGCTCACTGAAAATATTGTTCTTCAGAGGCTTTCTACGCATCTCTCTTACAATGATCTATTTAATAAGCATCAAGCCGCTTATACTAAGCATCGTTCAACTGAAACGGTGCTTCTATCTGTGTGCAATTCTATTGTTAATGCCATGTGCACGCAACGCTTAACTGGATTATGTATGCTTGATCTTTCGGCCGCTTTTGATACCATTGATCACAATATTCTTCTGGAACGTCTTTCTTCCTGGTTTGGTATTCGTGGAATTGTTCTTGATTGGTTTTCCTCCTATCTGACGGATCGCTCTTTTAGTGTGAAAGTGATGGAGTACATCTCTTCGCCTTCTCACTTTAAAGTATGGTGTGCCTCAAGGCTCCGTTCTTGGTCCTATCCTCTTTAACCTCTATACAAGCACTGTAATATCTTCTCATTCTCTTGATCATGAACTATATGCTGATGACACTCAATGTACACTTGCTTCACCCCTAACTCCTATTCTAATGCTGAAACCCTCCTGCAACAAAGTTTTCAGTCTATATCCTCTTGGATGTCTGCTAATTTCTTGGCACTTAATCCATCTAAGACTGAATTCTTGTTGGTCGGGACACCTCAACAGCTTCTGAAGCTGAATGGGAAAACTCTTTCGTTATCTTCGGGTATTAAAATATCACCTGTTTCTTCTGTGAGAAATCTCGGTGTTATCCTTGATAAACACCTAACCTTCCACGAACACATAACTAA
The DNA here is from genome assembly GCA_905160935.1 of Enchytraeus crypticus. NCBI lineage: Eukaryota > Metazoa > Annelida > Clitellata > Enchytraeida > Enchytraeidae > Enchytraeus > Enchytraeus crypticus. The sequence continues at coordinate 229,902 of CAJHZI010000468.1, forward strand.
AACTTCACAAGCATGTTTCTTCCATATCCGTGATCTTCGTCGAATACGTCCATATTTGTCACGTGAGACAGCTGCTGCAATTGGGCTGCCTTGTGCAATCAAGTTAACTAACTGCAATTCCCCTGTATTTTAATTTCCCTGGCTGTGAATTTATCGGTTGCAGTTTGTTTCCTAATTCTCTTGCGCGAGCAATTTTTTGTAGTTCCAAGTACTCACATGTTACGCCTATTTTGAAGTATTTGCACTGGCTAAAGATTAAACAGCGTATCATTTACAAAACAGCTTCGTTAACCTATAAGTCCATCACCATCCCTGGACAAACTTGTATGTCTCACGTGATTAAAGTGATGCAGCATGCTATTACTCGGTCTTCTAAGTTAATTACTCTTGTGAGACCTAGCTTACCTTCACGCTCTAAGCTATCTAATCGTTCTTTCCAGCATGCTGCACCTCAGATCTGGAATTCTCTTCCATCCAATCTTCGGAAATCTTCATTTGAATCACATCAGCCTTTGCTTTCCTATGAGCAGTTCCATAAGCAGTTGAAGACCTTTCTTTTCCATCTCTCTTTTCCATCCAGTGTCCATGAGCAGCGACCTGCGCCTAAACCACCTTTTCTTTAACTCCCTTTATTTTGGACTGAATTTCTGGATTTTGGAATTTGCACCGTTTTTGGACCTTCCTTTTTGCTCGCCGCTTGATTTTTGTCTCAATAGTGCTGTTGCATAATATATAGGTTGTCATTGATGACTGTACACTCTAATTTGTGTATTGTTATTATTATTATATTCTAGAGACTGAGAGGTCATCCTTAATTATACAGAGATATACAAGCTTTACTTGGCCTGTAGGCATCATTTTATTAACCGGTACGGTATATCATAGTAGAGCATAGAATACAGCGGTATGATATATAGTAGAAATAGAATACAGCGGTACGATATATCATAGTAGAGAATAGAATACGCGTCGGTATTCATAGTAGAGCAAAGAATACAGCGGTACGGTATATCATAGTAGAGCAAAGAATACAGCGGAAACGGTATAGCTTAGTAGAGCATTGATACAGCGTACGGTATACATGTAGAGCATAATAGCAGAGGTACGTCTACCATTGGCGCCCAGACAGTATCTATAACTAAATAGACTGAACCAAGAAAAGATTTAATTCTCTGTCATAATACCAGGTTATTCCCGATTTTTCTTCTCAATTCATTTTGGACTATAGCTATATGTCCAATCTGTTAGAGCTATCTGCTATTGAGACATTTTTATCTGCTTTGGTTCTATAGGTCCACTTGCTAATTAATGCTATAGATGATGTATTGCTATTGATGTTAGAGAGAGAGTGAGAGAGAGAGAGAGAGCGAGAATTGAGGTGGTTGCTAGTTTGATGTTTTATGATTGCTATGTTTACCAGTTCGACGTTATTGCATTTCGAAAATAAGAAATTGAAACAAAATAGAAACACAAACAACATCAAGGTGCGGTGTACTTCTATTAATTGAATACTGTGTCAACACAATCTTTTCACTTTGTTCCTGTCAATTACAGGTCCAGTGTGCATAACTCAGGGTATCTTTTTACATTCTTAAATAGTTCGTTTCATTTTCCCACATGGTTTCTCATAAAAAATACAAATAAAGTGCTCGCCATTCACTGGCCTACCTACGAGCAACAAACTGACGCTAACTTGTCTAGGGAATTTTTTTCTTTCCGATTTCGTCATTAATATCAGCATATTTCACATGAATAGCAGCATGTGTTTTTTCATAATATCAGCATTGTTTTCATAAATATCAGCATGTGTTTTCATAAATACAGCACGTGGTTTTCATAAATATCAGCACGTGTTTTCAAAAATATCAGCAGTGTTTTCATAACAGCATCATAATACGCACGTGTTTTCATAAATATCAGCACGTGTTTTCATAAATATCAGATCATTTTTCATAATATCACATTGTTTTTAATGATTTGAATATAAGCACGTGTTTTCATAATATCTTGTTTTTCATAATATCAGCCAATAACACCAATCTCATCTTTTTCATGTTCATCGTTTCATCAGTATTGGATGTTTTTTCCATGATATCAGCATGTTTTTGGCTGGAGCCAGTGGCGAAGTCGTTTAAGACACTCGACCGCGTATCAGTAGTGCGGGGTTCAAATCCTGAACTCGCCCGTCCTGACATTGCTTTCGATTGAGTAAACTGACGTTAACCTTAATTTACCACTTTTTTAACTTTATAATAAATGTTCTCTAGTTGACCACACCTTACATTTATATTTTAACTCACCACGTGACGAGCCCTGTTGCCTAAGCTCTGTATCCGGGCGGAAGCCCTGTGGCCCTCCTTCCGGATTCTAACCTTGCCACGGTCCCTCACCCCTTATTTCTTCAATCCAAATGCCGATCACGAGGATGTCACCAACTTTAATATTTTCATTTATTTTTTCGCTTTGGCGCGGCTGTACCTTCCCCTCTTGATCGACAATTTTAGCCTTAACGGTTTCGCCCGCTATTGCCCTAACATCAGCCGATCGACTGCGATTTATCAATAAATCATGAGGGTTTTTCGACTCTTTTAACGAAGACCTAAAATCCGGCCCTCGTAACCGATAAGCCGTCCGGCTTTCCATAACGGAAAGAACGATGGGCGGACCACCGGGTCTGCGATTTGGAGCCTCTCCCGGACCGTAGGGTCCATTCAGAGAGGGGTCCATCGGGAGGATAGCGCCCCCCCTGAGCGGCCATTAAATTGTTGAAGGCACTGCTGACGATTTGTTGATAGACGAAAAATAGTTCCATTTGTTTATAGAGGGGGACTGCATCATTCCGGCAACATTGATGGCCTCCACCCCATCGGTCCCCACTTGCGGGGGCATATCCGACCCCCATCGACCCGAAATTTACAGAGCCCCTCGGCAAAGTGGGGGAAATCTAGAAGAGGCTGATTGAAGGTCGATGTTTTGATTGTCTAGTTGAGGGGCTTTAGATCTGGCACAATTCTCGTTCCCTGTTTAATCAATCAAGATAACTATAATAGAAAGTCATCAATCATTAAAACCAACTTTTGCTTATCTCCTTCTCATGCGAAGCTAAGTTCTGCGAGAAGAGTGCGAAACTGAGAAAACCCTGTTACGATGTAGTAATTAATGACACATAATTTCTAATTAATATTCAACTTACTCTCTTAGTATTTTTTGCCAGTGGCAGTTCCACTGAACATATGCGTACTACGAGTCGCTTTCAGAAGAGTTTCCAGGGATCATCAAGTTAATCCTTTCACAAACGGCTATCTTTAATCCATGATGGCCGAGATAGTAAACGCGCTAGTATGATGAGAGCAAGAGGTCATGGCTTCTAAACCTCGCCGTGACGTCATTGACAATATGCATGTGCACCGCACGGAAGCAGATTTATATTTAGATTTAGCATTAAAATAATAATAATATAAGTATTGAAATATTATAACTGACCGAGACTTGGATGTCGGATGATTTGATAACTACTTTATATGTTGATAAGAACAGAAAAGCATAGGTAGAAATATGTTGAAGCTGGTAAAGCTAATGTTAACGTCAGTTCCTCACTCGAAACGCGATGTCAGAGACAGACTAGCACAAGATTTGATCCCCGCGCACACTGATCCGCGGTCAAGTATCATACCGACATCGCCACTGGTTTCAGTCCGAGTTACATGCCGGTGGACCTGCCAGTGGGCAGTACTAGAGAGAGAGAGAGATAATAACTGACTGATGGCGTAAGGTGCACCGCAGTGCCGCTGATGTTTGGTCTTTGAAGGGCTCGAGCCTCGGACCCAATGAGCCCCCTGAGGCAACGAGGGACCCCACATGAGCCCCTGAGGCGATGACCCTACATAGCCCCTGGGACGATGCTGTTTGGAATCATCTGTGGTCGAGGGAAGATTCTCCGTGTTCCTGATAAAAGAACCTCTCAGCGTGTTGACCTTATCGATCATCCATCCTCCTCGACCTTTAGAACAACACCAACATCTCACGTCAAGACATACATTGTAACACTGTAACATCGGTAACACAGTTAAAATAGAGCAATAGCCATGCTAATATAAAACCGTGGTAGAGTAGGTATCACGCTTAGTCCATACCATAATACTGGAGTTGTTAATGTAACGAATTACATATTTGACGTATTTATATATCATATTTTTTAGAAAAAATAGAAAGATGTCTCAGAGACGATCCTAAAATATATATGTATGTGTTTATATATATATAATATATATATATATATATATATATTATATATATATATATATATATATATATATATACATTAATATAAGTATATATATATGTATATATATATAAGTATATTATTAATAATGTTATACATGTATATATATATATATATACATATATATATATATATATATATATATATATATATACATGTATAATATAATATAATATAATGTAATATAATATAATATAATATAATATAAATACGCAGAAATTGAACATAAATATTTGTACAGAAATTTGTTATATATACATGTATATATATATATATATATATATATATATATATATATATATATATATATTGCTTATTTTAATTCTATTTAGAATATAATTAAATATGGCACATACAGAACTTACTTGATAATGGTCTCCACTGCATCCCTGATCTACTGTCAACCTTCTTGTTTGATGAGCAGTGTAGTGCAGACTATGTTCGCTTTGCGGAATTAACACATTACTTAGTTTCCCGTTTACTTCATGACGATCGTGCAGCAAATGAGAGACTTGTTGATCATCTGGGTGATACCGTCTTTCATAATGATCATGTTGTTGTTGTTGGTCATGCTGTTGTTGTTGATAATGATCATGTTGTTGTTGGAGTTGTTGTTGATTATAATGATCTTGTTGTTGTTGCTGTGATTGATTACCATGTTGCTGTTGTTGTTGTTGATATTTGTCATGCAGTTGTTGTTGATAATGACTATGTTGTTGTTGTTGTTGATTAGAATCATATTGTTGCGGCTGATAGTGATCACGTTGTTGTTGTTGTTGTTGTTGTCGAGGATGATGATGGTGTTGTGGCGGACATATATCTGGATCTATGGGATGATCCAGTCGCCGATGTTTCTGCTGGCCTGATCTGATTCCTCCATTGTTCACATCCACATCAGAGCGGTGCTTGTCGATACTGCACGTAGCCATTTATAGATAAATTACACTTTTTCCAATAATTCATCATCATCATCATCATCACCACCACCACCACCACCACCACCACCACCACCATCACCATCACCTTCACCATCACCATCATCATCATCATCATCATCAGACCTTGAATCTCAGTTTAACTAGGGTCGGGATACGAATAGACTGTCTCAAATCCGCTCTGTCCTTCATCATATCATCTTCATATCATATCAGCGATTTGGCAAGCTTTCTTACTTATCTGAAATTCTTCTTCCCTATTGTCGCTCACGTTCACTTGGTTCCACCGATGCCAATCTTCTCTCTGTTCCAAATATTCTCACATCATTGGGCAGACGTTCTTTTACTTACGCAGCACCCACAATCTGGAACTCTTTACCTGCTAATCTTCGCTCTTGTTCTTCTCTTTCAACATTCTCTAGCAAACTTAAGACTTATCTTTTCTCACCGTAGACATAATCAATCTACCCTGACCATTTTTGATCACCTTTTTGGCTTTCGTTTAGGACCTTACTTCTCAGCACATTTCTTTTGCAGATTGGTCTGGGTGAATTGATCTGTAGTGATGTGTGCTGTTGGGGACGTCCCTGACATCATCCCTGGATGAGGAAACGGACTTTAAACCTTTATTATTATTATTATTATTATTATTATTATATCTTTTCATTATAATAGAATAATTATGGCAGAATAATTAGCATAGACATTTTCATTTTATATTATTGTTATAATTAAGTGGACGTCATTTATCGCAATTGGACAAGCTGCGCGTCAATAAATGAAGTTAAGCTACGTCGAGCCCGTTAGTACATGATAGGTTATCACCCTGGAAGACAGAGCTTTGCCAGTTTTAAATGAAAAATCTTATTGGTTGAGGATTCAAGGGAAGATGATAATGATGAAGTAGTTGTAGCAGTAGCATAATTTTTAATTATTTATATTTTAAATATTATATTTACCTCCATGCGGATCCTCTTCTGGAGTCTGGACGATGATCCTGTAAGATGGCAGGTCCAGTCTCTTCGAGGACTTCCGGGATTCGAGCTGTTAACCTCGGCATCTCTTTAGGACTATCCGGAGCCTTAACCACATTGACTAAATTTCCGAACAGAGAGTGTTGCTGTAACCATACAAAGGTGTTCTCTGTATTAATTATTAAATCATATCTATTTAATATATTGTAGGAGACAAATTAACTGATCTAAATTGACTTAATTATTTATTCGTTAAATACTTAATTAACTTAGTAATTAATTCAATAAATAATTAATTAACTTAATAAATAGAATACTTTAGTAATATATTTACAGTTAAATAAAACAATAAATTGAATATTCGGACCAGTGGGCCTGTTGCCGTTTAAATATTCTTTAAATGTTGCAGCCAAGCCTGCATGCAACTGTACTTACAAAACAACAACTATTTAAATAATTAACATAGTTTAAAGTTGAAATAGAGAATGTGAGCTACTAATTTATAAATGACTCACGTTTTTTGAGTTTTTAGAAATGAATGAAACACTAACAGAGAGGCAAGGGTTTTTCTTACGAAAATTTAAAAACGAAAATGTTTAAATCAACAGGTTTAATAAATAAGGTAACCTTGCTTAATTTAGTCCCAATTATTACCCTTACCCAGTGGTTAAAGTGGGAGGGAACGCAGGGATGCTGCGTTCCCCTAGCTCTCATTTTTTCTGAGTTGTGTTTTTCCCCTACCATGGGCCCAGGTTAGACAATAGGAGACCTGTAAATGCATTACAGGAGGGGGCCGAAAAATTTCTAACCGTTCCCTAGCTGGAGAAAGGTAAGAATTCCGAGTCGGTAAGATATACGACGGCGGATCAGCATGTGCGGGGTTCAAAGCCTAGGCTCGCCCGTCACTGACATAGCTTTCGAATGAGGAAGCTGACGTTAACATTAGCTTTACCAGCTTTTTTAGCTCTCAATTCCCACTTTAACCACTGCCCTTATCTAAACAATATTTCCTCTCTACTTTTTGTTTAACAGCATAATTAGTGGCAGTTAAATTAATCATATGAGCCGAGGACCGAGCGCCTCAGTCGTTGCACGGGTAACCCTGTTTTAATATTAATAATAATAAAGGTTTAACGTCCGTTTCCTCACACAAGGATGATGCCTGGGAAGTCCCCCCTCACATGTCACTACAAATCGATTCATCCCAAACGATCTGAAAAACATGTGCTGAAGAGAAAGAAAAAGATCTTAAACGGAGTCGGTCCGGTGATAAAACAAAACAACCAGATGAAAAAGCCTATGGTGGGAAGAGATGTGTTTTTAACATAAAACGGAAAGTGGAAGTAGTAAAACATGAGCGAAGATCAGGAGGCAGATTTTGTGTACAATAAATCAATAAATAAGAAACAATATGGACGCGGATAAGGCACAGCCATTAGTGAAGAGATAAATATTAATCTCATTCAAGATCAAGATTTTAGTATTAAAAGATTTTTAGTAAAACTTTTATCAACTTTTGAGAGAAAAACTAATTAAGTTTCTCACCAATTAAGAAGAGAAAGCGAATGATAGAAAAGTAAAAATGATATTGGAAAGAAAATGACGGAAAAGTAAAACGAAAATATCATATTATATCTTTATTAACAATTTATCCTTATTGATTCAAAATTCGAATAACATGCTGGCTAAATTTGAATGTCTAAAATAGCTCAGTAAATAGCTCAGTGTGTAAGTGCGTTAGGTAACGTTATGAATTTTAAATGGCTGTTCCTTAGGTCCTGGGATCAAATACCGGTTGAGCTAATTAGAGGGTAAAATTTCGAACATTCACAGATCTGGTAAAGTGCATACTTTAGTCATTAAATAAAATTACATTAATACTTTGCCTAATGGTTAAGTGAACACATAGTAATAAAAGTGATAGATACCACAAACAACATGTAATCATTTCACTACATGTGTGTTTAGCTTTAACTTAGTAATGCGCACAGTTTTCAGCAAACTCGCCTATTAAAGAACAAATAGCACATACATGTAGATTGCTTTACCGTAAATACAAATATCTTATCATAATAGTTAGATTTAGCTAATAATGCTCAATTCAAATCTTGAGTCAAGATATTTTTTATATAAAACGAAAATGCCGTTCGTTATCAAGAATAAAATTCTACACTAACTTAAAACATCGATTCAGTTTTAGAAAATGTTCATGCAACAGGGAAATATATGGAAGAAATTATTAACATTCTACTTTAGAAAATACACTACTAGATAAGAAAATGTGCCTGCAATATGACTACTTCAGAGTAAATTACGAATGATAAAACTCGAGTACTCAAACAAACCTCATCAACAAGTGAATTTGCATTCTGCATAACGTCAATATGTTTTTGTAATTATATAGAATACATATTTAGAAGAAATGATACATACATATACATTCAACATAAAGCCGCTAAATGAGTTTTAACATATTCATTTTTATTGATTAGTAGGGGTAGGGTTCAAATCCAGTGCCCGTTCCGGTAATGGGCTGTATTCTAGACAGGAAACAAACGATATATATCGCGCTAGGTTTATGCAATAATTCATGTCATCTTGCTGTCTTTAATGAATATTGTTCTTACAAGATTAAAAAATAACGTAATTGTTTCCATTTTCCAACCATTTAACCTTTTAATTTTATATTTTCAATTGAAAAAATCACTATTCGATATTGGATATTGATTCTTAAAGTAATCCCAAAAGACTTGTTATTGGTTGTTCGCTACGACTTTTCTAGTTAATCCCAAAGGCAACACTGTTTTTTATCATACTAACATACAATAATTGCTACAAAAATTTACGCAAAATTTCTAAATATAACTATTTACAAATAAAAAGCAAGGCGATAGCCTAAGAAATCGCGCAAAAAGCAAATTAATGTAATTTAGGGAAAAGCTTCCATACCTAACCTAAATTTAAACGCTACAGTTCTGTTTAATTTTATTCAGGTTAGTTACGAGCAACAACTATATATACCGGGCGAGGTCCTTTGCCAGACTTTGAAGATTTGAAAGCTTTCCAGTTTTCAGCAATCAATAGTCCGGCGTAAATTTTTCCCACCGTTAATTTTTTCTCCGACAGTTCTGTATCAGCAAGAATAGAATATTTATGGATTGTTTATTTCCTAATTCGACTAGTTGCCGATTATTATTTTTATTATTATTAACAACGAAAACTTATATAGCAGTGTCATGACTGAACTCGGTCTTCGAGACTACTTTACAGGAAGAGTTCAATAGTAATCATGAGCTAAATAGCAATTACATTTAAATTAATATCTAACTAAATTAGTAAACATTTCTACATATGAGCGGAACTTTACGCTATCTAGCAACAATCGTTCCAGTCTAAATATTCAAAATACTTATAATAAACATACATACGTGTATAGTACTTTCATGTAGAAAAAAACGCGACCACAACAATGTTTTCACACCACGACGGAAAGCTAAATAGCTAGACTCATGTCTTAGACTGTTAGGTGTCAAACCATTCCAAACGCAAGCCGCGGCAGAAGGCCAGGCTCGATCACCTATTACTGATGAATGATAACTAGTTTAAAGAGTGATGTTTTTGTTAGAAAAATAACGAAATGTTAGCTTTTGTATCAATTTCCCTAACAAGTTTTGACGGCTTCGGAACCAATCATGTGTCGAAGTTAATATTTGAAAATTAAACAGAAATTTAGGAGAAATAATGATCCATGCAAATATTAAATTGTAGCAATAATATCAATCATTCTAATTGTCACGTAAGCCTTCAATCAGTCGTATATTCCGCAACATTAAGACATTTAAATCGTATTTATTTATATTCCTTTAAGGTCATTATCTACGTTACTAGTGATGTGTACTAGTTTCTGAAGAATAGACAAACCGTGGACTGAACTTGTAATGTAAGGTTACAAATCACTAAGGTCCAAACCAATGTCAGAAAGAGCATTAGGTTGTTGAGCTTCTAGGCTCCAGAAATTTCTAAAAATTTTCTAATCCCGACCCTAGTTAAACTGTGATTCGAGGGAAGAATATGATGATGATGAACGTTAATATGTAATTCTGCTCCCTGGTTAGCTCTTCCGGGAATCGAACTCGCGAGAGTTGAAGTCATCTCCTCATAGTAAACTATTTCAGATGTCATGTGATAAGTCTTTACACTCTAAGCTGTTAGTGACATTTACTATATAATAATAATAGTAATAATTATTATTATATAGTAAATGTCACTAATAAATAATAAAGGTATGGACTAAATACGTATGGATTAAATAGGTATGGATTCACAACTGCCTCATCAACGCCTATTCAGGGGAGTCACCGTCGGGATGGATCGATAGCAGAGGAAATGGGGACGGGCGCTGCTGGAACCAAAAACAGTGGATTCAGGGCAATTTCACCCGCTGCTACGATCAGCAACGTTTAACTTTCGCAAGAAGAGAGCAGATGTTTTTTTTAACTTATTCCGATATTTATTAATAATTATAATAATAATAGTAATAATAACAATAATAATAATAATAATAATAATAATAATAGAGGTTTAACTTCCGGTTCGTCATACAAGAATGATGTCAGGGACGTCCCCCTATCACATGTCACTACAAATCGATTCACCCAGACGACCTAAAAAAACATATCCAGAAGATACAGAAAAAGAATCTTAACAGTGCCGGTCCGGTAATTAAAAGACAGTCAGGCAAGATTAAATATTCCATTGTAGGAAGAGATATGTTTTCAACCAACAACGGAAAGTGGAAGTAGTAGAACATGAGCACAGATAAGGAGGCAGAGAGTTCCAAACAGTAGGAGCTGAGAAGGAAAATGAACGTCTACCAAATGATGTGAGGGGGAATTAGGAATTTGTAGCAGTTTTGAATCGAAAGAATGATGCTTACGAGACGGTTGATACTGGATTATAGATCAGAAAAGTAATAAGGTTTACCAAAGATAAGTGTTTTGAAAGTTTTACTAAAAAAGTAATTACTGACTACAAACAAACTTCATACAACCAGTAATGTAAATTTACGTGATGTCACCCGCAATGGGTTCACCCGTCACTGATATCGCTTTCGAGTGAGGAAACTGACGTTAACATTAGCTTTACCAGCTTTGCTCTCACCGGTAAAAATCCTGCCGGTAAAATGGGGTCTTTGCCGAACAATCCAAAATTATGACGGGTTTTTACTTTTGTTGGAGATAATTTTTTATAATGTTGTTTTTAAACCAATGACAACAGATTGTTAGTATCAAAACAAATGAATTACCTTCGTTTGAAGGAACCAGAAGGTACGCCATTTTCACACCCTGTATTGGCCACAACTTTCTCACAGAGTTTCTAAGTTCATCGTCATTCTTGTCCATCTCCTCAGCTAAAATCAAACAATTTTATCATAATCCATCTAACCTGAATAAATTAAACTAGAATAATCATTAGGGTACTGAATGGTTATTCATAAATCGTTGCTAGTTACAGATCACTGCGCTTTCTAAGACATCGATTACAATGAATATAAATCATAGCATCGTCCACGTAATCTGAAATATATATATTTCCAATTCAAAGCATGTTATGTTGTGTCTGTAAATATTCGTATTAAATAGATAATAAGATTACAGCAATATTATAACTTCGCTTTATTCAAGTCAATAGATCCATTGATCAATATGGGCGGATGGATTTTTAATTTCTCTTAATTTGTTCGTCATAAAGTAAAAAGAAGGAATTTCAACCGAAAATTGAAAGCGTAGTTGTTGAATTATTGCATTTTAAGCATAACAGATAGTTTCAGTAGCAGTTTGAATTAGTTAAACAGTATTATAAAAAAGCTATTTCCTTAAAGAATTCATTGCTGCGCACGACGAGCTTATCAAAGAAACCAGCTATAAGCATGAATTGTTATAGCAGCGTATGAATTCTCAATAGTCTTTATTCCAATTTGTAATCTACGAATATGCATTTATTCACTACAAATAATACAGTAATCATTAGAGCAGACTAATTTATTAATAAATAGTAATTAATAATCCTATTAATTACTATTGATAATTTGTTGCTATTGATTCACTTACTATTATTTACTAATTTATTACTATTTATTATTATTTACCAACTTATTACTATTTACTAATTTATTACTATTTATTATTATTTACCAACTTATTACTATTTACTAATTTATTACTATTTATTATTATTTACCAACTTATTACTATTTACTAATTTATTACTATTTATTATTATTTACCAACTTATTACTATTTACTAATTTATTACTATTCACTAATGGCTGGAACCAGTGGCGAAGTCGGTAAGATACTCGACCGCGGATCAGTTGATACGGGTTCAAATCCTAGGCTCGCCCGTCACTGACATCGCTTTCGAGTGAGCAAACTGACGTTAACCTTAGCTCTACCAGCTCTAATGCTTTACTTTTTTATTAATTTATTAATATTGACTCACTTATAACTGTTTCGTAATTTATTACTATTTACAAATTTACTATTTACTTTAGTATTATTTACCAATTTATTAATATTTTTAAATTCATTACTATTTACAAATTTACTATTTACTTTAGTATTATTTACCAATTTATTAATATTTTTAAATTCATTACTATTTACAAATTTACTATTTACTTTAGTATTATTTACTAATTTATTAATATTTTTAAATTCATTACTATTTACAAATTTACTATTTACTTTAGTATTATTTACCAATTTATTAATATTTTTAAATTCATTACTATTTACAAATTTACTATTTACTTTAGTATTATTTACCAATTTATTAATATTTTTAAATTCATTACTATTTACAATTTACTATTTACTTTATTATTATTTACCAATTTATTAATATTTTTAAATTCATTACTATTTACAGTATTATTTACTATTTACATTTAGTATTATTTACCAATTTATTAATATTTTTAAATTCATTACTATTTACAAATTTACTATTTACTTTAGTATTGCTTCATTACTATTTACAAATTTACTATTTACTTTAGTATTATTTACCAATTTATTAATATTTTTAAATTCATTACTATTTACAAATTTATTACTATTTGCTAATCTATTACTATTTAGTAATTTACTACTATACAAGCCTGTCTCCTACGGGAAGAGAAAAATGATAAAAGTTTTCCTACCCGGACCCATCCTAATGTCTAGCGATTCTCTGATGAGAGCCAGCAATGTTGTACTGAAGTGAACCGTACCATCCTGAGCTACCGGCATATTCATTCTGATTAATTTCTAAAACACAAAACACTTTTATATAAAACCTACATGAAAAAAGAAGCCTTAATCTTTTGAATTAAGTAAATATAGCTATAGATAATGTTAACGTTAGTTTCTTCACTCGAAAGCGATGTCAGTGACGGGCGAGTCAGGATTAGAACCCTGCACATACAGATCCGCAGTCGAGTATCTTACCAACATTGCCACTGGCTCCAGCCAGTAATTATATAGTAGCAGTAGTTCAAGTAAGCAATTCAAAAGAATGAGGCTTATTTTAACGTTTAACTGGCTTTAAATAAAAATCTTAGAATTGAAATTAAGATTAAGCTTTTGATAGAGTAAAGTACATATGGACCATTTCTATTAAGTACTTAATAGAAATTGTCCATATTACATCAATGGTCCATCTGTAATTTACGCTATCCAATGCCTCATCCTAATTTCAATTCTAAAGATTTAATTTAGAGCCTGTTAAAACTTGAGCTATACATGTAGCTCAAATAAGCGTGATAGTCTTTATGACGGTAGCTAGAGTATATAAGGAGACGGTAGCTCGAATGTGTGTTACACTATTCTTTAATAAATTGCACAGATATATAATTATAATCGCAGTTTGGCGGCCTTTGGTCATTTGAATTACTCTATCATTATCAGAGATGTAGCCTTTTACATAAGGCTTTGATGGTAAGTCAGATTTAGATAATTGTGATTATATGGATTATGTTTATATTAAAAATAAATATGCAATTCAGAGTGATGACTCTACTGATAAAAGAAGACAAATTTGGATTTATGTTAAAGGAATATTGTCCTAATTTTATTATTAATAGCCAATCTTAGGGTTAGAGAAAATTGTTTAGTTCAATTTAGTTCATTTAAGGGTTAGCCCTTATTTTCTGTCATTCCTTTCGTTATTATTTCCTATTACTTGTTCGGTTACTACTACCGTATAAAAATTTCATAGAGATATAATGCGGTGAAGAAAGATAATTGATGAAGAAAGATCAAATATAATAAAAGATGGTCATTTTTTCACAGAATTCACAATAAAGCCTTTTTCCAACTTTCAGTCTATTTTCAACTTTCTGCTAGTTAAAAGCAAATGATAAAAATTCAAGTTATCATCTTCAGCTCTTCACCGATTACATCTTAAAAGTAAAAAAACCTTCAATAAGTGCACTAAAAGCTGAGAATAAAATATCTAACCCTATAAGCCAATCTATAGGGGCACTTCTTTCCAAACCCCACTGGCGGTTCCATGTTTCTCAACATAGAATACATGTCAGTGTATTGTATTCTGCCTCTGCAAACACAAAAGATACAAGTAATGCAAATAATCCCAATACGGCATCATCATCATCTTCACTTAAATCCTAGTTTAATCAGGGTTGGGATAAATGATCCCAATACGACAAATTATTAATTAATTTAGTATAAGTACTGCAAACAGTACAAAACCAGATGACACACATCTCTCTCTCTCTCTCTCTCTCTTAGTGCACTGCCTACTGGCAGGTCCATGACGCACATTTAAAAATAAAATCACGATGAGACGAGAAGCTTCTGCTCACCCCACCCCAATGCCGGTGAGTGTCCTTCCCCTCTCATTCAATGAATAGGATTACTGCATAAATCAGAACTCCCAGTCGGTAACTTTACATATGCAAAACGCGCTAATACCCGTAATAGATCAACCGTACACTGCATGTGTCGTAAAAGGCGACCAAACCATTAACATCCAAACCAACGTCAGAAACGGTATTCTGTTGGTGAGCGCCTAGAATGGAGAAATTGCAATAAATTTTACAAAATGAAATGAAAGAGCAAAGGCTGTGGAAAGGCTACCAAACTTTAACCATTATAATTACTTATTAGAGATTACATAAGTATGATACCTATTGCGGTGTTTGATAGATTCCTCCTTAGGTGCGGAAAAGGATAGCAAACTTTAACCATTATAATTAATTACATAATATCAGTATGTGCGGGGTTCAAATCCTGGGCTCGCCCGTCATTGACATAGCTTTCGAGTGAGGAAACTGACGTTAACCTTAGCATTACCAGCTTTTTTAGAGAATACATACGTAGCGGAAGGATCGTATTCGGCCCAGACTCTGATGTATTCGTCGAGGTGATGAGGACCGAGTATTGAAGAGTCTCGTGTTAGATAGTCAAAGTTATCCATAATGACAGCCACGAACAGGTTCAGCATCTTGTTTACAATTATAATACAGTGCACTACAATGCTGTACAATACAATACCGCATCGTCCCATAGATAACAAATACAATACTAAGATACTAACTAACATGCATTATAGTTAAATGATTAACCATGTTTATATCTAGTAATTTTAATGCCACATGTTAAAACCGTTGGATATTTGAGACCGTCTTCGTGTAACCAGTACTGTGAATGTCCAAGATTTTACTCTCAGATCAGCGCAGCCGAGAATAGAACCTATACAAGTTCAATTCTCCTAAGATCAGTCATTTAAACTTCATGACGTTACCTAACGCCTCTAATAATAAATAAATAATAATAATAAATAAATAAATAAAAATAATAAATAATAAATAGATAATGTAAATAAAAGAAATAAAATAATAACAAAAAATATAATAGTAATAGTAAATATACATTAAATAAAAATAAATAATAAAGATATATACATTAATAAACTAAATTAAGACTGGCTGCTTGATTAATCGATTGATAAATGAATTTATCGTTGAACTCACCAGAAAAGAGCAAAAGAATATGAAGGAGACGAAGTAGGGAATTGCTAAGTCCATTCCGCAGACACTCTGATTCCTATAGCTGGAGTCAGGGTCGCAATCTCTTCCACTCATACATGACAGCATG
The DNA here is from genome assembly GCA_905160935.1 of Enchytraeus crypticus. Lineage (NCBI taxonomy): Eukaryota > Metazoa > Annelida > Clitellata > Enchytraeida > Enchytraeidae > Enchytraeus > Enchytraeus crypticus. The sequence continues at coordinate 246,253 of CAJHZI010000468.1, forward strand.
ATCAACTGCCAATTCTCTCCAGTTGAGCACCTGTTGAAAAGTAAATAGCTTATGTTAACGTCAATTTCCTCATTCGAAAGCGATGTCAGTGACGGGATTAGAACCCCGCACATACTGATCCGCGGTCGAGTATATTACCGACTTCGCCACCGGCTTCAGCCAAAACAGCATTATTGAGATATAGGAGCGGGATTTAGCGCAGTCAGTTAAAGTGCGCGACAATAAACGAAGGTAAACTTCGTCGAGAACGGTTAATACAAGGATGGGTGATCTTCTGGCAAGATTGAGTGTTGGCAGCTTTGAATGAAAAAATCTCCTAGGTCCATGGAGCATAGGTTCACTGTACACAGCTCTGGACGAGCGCAGCCGATATATGGCATAAACATGAATATTTCGACATAAGAGAACATACCAGTCGACCGAATTCCAATAAAAAGAATCCCGGCCACATTCATTTCAATAACAAGATAACTGACTGAGTGCTTAATTCGCTAAAAACTGAAATATTAGACTACCAGAACTAATTCCCTTTAGCGAGAGATTCTGCAGAAAAAGTATAAGTAGAGATCGAGGCAACGGGTTTTAATCCAAGGCGGATCGCTTCAGTTGTGTAGTTAATGCGAATATGCATTACTGAAGAATGCAATGGTAAAGCACTTCAAAAGCCATATTTTCCAACCGAAAGCAACATTACAATTTTTTAGGACAATAGGTACTTATATGGCTGGAGCCAGTGGCGATATCGGCAAGATATTCGACTGAGGATCAGTATGTGCGGGGTTCAAATCCTGGGGTCGCTCGTCACTGACATGGCTTTCGAGTGAGGAAACTGGCGTTAACCTTAGCTTTACTTTATATGGCCAGTGATTATAAATTAATAATCTAAGTATATTGACATATTTATAAAAGCACCGGCCGTTCTATATGCCCTCTGTCACAAAAGTGCTAATTTTACAAATGAAGACAATAGTCTTTAGAAAAATATTTTCTCCGGATGACAATTTGAAATCAAATTTTAATACCATACTAATTAATTTATAATGTCATTTTAATATCTCTCTCTTAGTGCACTGTTTACTGGCAGGTCCATGGTATATAACTCCTCCACTCTTCTCTGTCTTCCGCCTTCCTCTTCATTTTGTCGTGATATACCATTATTTTCTTGGGGAATAGGCTTTTTGACGAGGTGGGTCCCCTATGTCTTCGTCAGCATTGACTGACATTTACAGGGCAGGGCTGTCATTCCTTGAGAAAACAATCCTGTTTATTTTAATATCATTATTCTAATATTTGATATTTACTATAATCATATGAAACGTTATTTCACGTCTTTAATCCCAGTGAACTTTATTTAATTACTTATTTGCTACTGAATTTTAATTAATTAATTTAAAATTACTTTAAATTATTGAGTTACTATTGAAATTTATTTAATGAGTTTAATCACAGTGAACTTTACTTAATTTCTTTAATCGTTGCGAATTTTATTTAATTAATTGAATCTCTGTGGACTTTATTTAATTACTTTAACTTGTCATTTCGGTTCTAGACAGCGCATCAACAAACATCGACTAGTTTTAAGTGAAAATTTTAAACAATCGAAACGTATAATCTAGAAAATAACTAAACAGGCAATGAGTGAAAACAAAGAAATAAGAATAGGCTAGGCAGACATCTAGATTACCTGAATAGCAACAAGAGTGCATCAGAAAACGAGCGGAAATTATTGTGTCGATTTATGTTCGTTCCGGCTTTTAAATGAATGTTCCCAAATATCTAAACGAAACAAAGTCAATAACGGTAAAAACTACAGAACAGTTTTCGCTTTGAACTGTCATTGCGCTAGCAGCAATAAAATTTTATTGGCAGAGCAATAAATTAAATTCAACGGTAGCTGTAGTGTGGTCGAAGCCTGCTAACCATTGAACTAACAAACAAAAAGGATAAAACTAACCAACTCTGCGTAACATTGGCCAAATTGTGTAATACTTGCTCAGGAATTAGCAAGCCAATGACTACAAAATATCATAGTTTTACTGGCCAAGCTAATGGATGTATCTCTCAGGTTCTCGGAGCATGAATATTTAGTGTTCATCAGTTCAAATCCTGGGCTCTTCAGTGAATGACGTCTCTATGAACTGACGTCATTACACAGGCATGGCATTCCACTCGCCGAATTTTCAATGTATAAGCATTACTATTCAAAAATCTGATAAAATAGGAGATCAATTGATCTAATCCAACTACAGAAAGTACAACTAACAACAAGTCCAAACTACTGCCTGATAGTAAATCTACCTATATATCTAAGGTTGCACTACGAAACAATACGCTTGCAGTCTTAAAACCAAACCCTCTAACCACTACACACATTGAGGCTACATAGGTTATAGACAAGAAAACATTTACGTTAATAAAAAACAAAATTTTCAAAGGAGGTTATAGGTCTACACGAGGTGAACAACTGCAGAGATATTATCTTATCCAGAAATTATCAATTTGTAGAACTGGCTCCAGTTCTACAGAGATTTGATAGATTTTAGTATTGGATTAATTTGTTTTAATTATTGCAATTAAATGATTTCAATGTGTTAAAATTAAAACGCATCACTTCAACTGGGTCTGCATTTTCTTTGATAATTGTCAAATTTTCTTGTCTATAATAAGCAAGATAAGAGATTGCAAAGAAATATATTTCGCTGGAGTACACGCCTACTCTACGTTGCACTGTACCTGAATAATAACATTACGCCCTGGGAAAACGTTCGAAAATTGTTATGTCGGTTTATTTGAGATTTAGAATCTAATTGTATTGTTCCAAAAACCTGTGTGAAAAACACCATAGTCAACTAAATGAACATTCGTTACACTACACAGTAAATAATTTCTATTATACGCTAAATATCACCAGACGTTGATGTAAGAAATAAAATCTAAAATGGCTAACATAGTAACAGTCATACTAACATAATGTAGAAATAATCACTTGGGCTAGTGTACTCGTGTAAGACTAACCAAACCGACTAATATGCTCGGTCAGGGGTAATAAAAAAGAATAAAAACTTCTAATAAGGGGGCTGAATTATAATTGTAATTGAATAATTCTAATTAAATTATAATTATTGGGCTAAAACTTCCTTGCCTACGTGAGATTTATTGTTGCATCGCAGCCCAAAGTTAACATCAGCAACGAACCTATCATGAATTCTAATAGAGATACGGTCGAAGTGCATCTGCTACTGCTCCGTGGAGCTCAGTCAAAATACTTTTGTTACAATTTCAAAAACTAAGTTAGCAATTAGTTAAAAGATGTCATAGAAGTTAGAATGGCAGGAAAAAGAGGCAGAGGCAGGCCGAGATTAGGTATGTTAGATGATTCAAAGATCCAATCATATGTGGAAATGAAGAGGAAAGCGGATGACAGAGAAGAGTGGAGGCGTTATATACCACGGACCTGCCAGTAGGCAGTGCACTATGAAAGAGAGAGAGAGAGAGAAGTTAATACTACACAAATGTCTAATGAACAAATTTAAAACAACCTATAATGGATTGAAATAACCGATTCACTACTGCTGCGTTTATTACCTGCATTCCAATAATGGCGTAGATGAAGAACAGCATTGCAATCAGCAGTATTACATAAGGCAGGGCCTGCAAACACAACAGTCAACGACATTAATTAGTTCTAAATGTATTTCACCCAACAAGGATACTGACAAAAGCGACCTTAATGAAATTCGAATCGGTGCCCCCTGCTTATCAGTCAAGTATGCTACCAATATACATGTAGCTATGATGAAGATGATGATGATGATGCTGATGACAATAATGACAATGATAATGACGGTGATGATGATGGCGATAATGATGACAATAGTATGCTGATAGTGAAATGTGATAACACGTATTAAACAAACTACAAAAGGCTGGAGCCAGTGGCGATGTCGGTAAGATATTCGACCGCAGATCGGTATGTGCGGGGTTCAAATCCTGGGCTCTCCCGTCACTGACATCGCTTTCGAGTGAGGAAACTGACGTTAACCTTAGCTTTAGCTTTACTTTTACAAACCTTGAAAGACTGTACGAATGTCCACAGTAGTATCCTAATAGTATAGCCCTGTCGCAGTAGTTTTATAAGCCTTGCCGCCCTGAACAACCGCAGGAATCCCAGGCTAATGAAACTGCTCTGCAATCATATCATCAGAGGCGTCATAAAGTGGGAAATGTAACAGTAGCGAAAGTGCCGTGTCAAGAATAACTTTTAGACAGCAAAAGGTTAAGCAAACACTTCCTACAGTGAAATGATCCGCAAATGTTGTTGAGACATGTATAAATATTTATATATATATTCACAACAACACAAATACATTGTTAAGCTTTTTTCTATTTAAAACACTGATTTATAGATGTATAGTTCAGATTGACAACATTATGGCATAGACAATCTATATTCAGCTATTCAGCGATACTTTCGTTCTGGTTCATCTACGCATATAATTTAAACCAATGCTACTAGGACATACAAATTAAGTGTATTGAACGAGTACTACAGCAAGACGCTATAAATATTTACAAGTCTTTACAAAAAGGTAATAAAAACAAAAAAGGTATAATTCGAATCCTTTTTGCTCCGCGTATTTCAAGCGTTACTGTTAAAGCAGACTACATTAAATTTTTATTCAATGGTTTACGACGGTATTTAATTCTTCGCTTCAAAACCTTATTGCGAACATAAAAAGATGATGACAGACTAACTGAAATAAGAGTAAATCTGATTGTGTTATACGCTATATCTTTCGAATTGATGCAATACAACTATCTGTAAACATTTAATGCAGTTTCAGTGTCACAGTGACCAGTAAAATCGTCCTCAGAGATTTCTTTTCTTTTCCCGACATAGCTATAACAGCAAGCATTAGCGCAAATAATTTATAATTTATATTTCCCAAATTGTTGATAATTATACTACGCGTATCGGATTAGGTACCAAAGTGCTCAATGTTGTTGGGACGACAGTAGCATTCTAATTCTGTTGTTATTGTTGCTGTAGTTGTTGCTTAATTTCAATATTAAATTGAGTACTTGTAACAACAAAAGCATACGTGCAAATTAAATCTATAACAAAGCTGAAGCCACCAAAGCTGTGCCAAACGAATATATATCCACAAGCATGTTTAAACGAGTCAATTGCGTAATGTAATTCATGAGCTCTATAAATTGACTGCCCTCTATGATCACAAACTATTGCTTAAGGGTACAAATGTCATAATTTTTTTCTAACAGGAGTTTCCGATTACATTTTTGTGTTAATCTACAAACAAACACTGTCGTTATTTATCAAGTATCAGATATCTTAAATCTTAAAATGAGGAGGAAATAAACGTTGAAAGAATGCTAAAATCAAGTTGAAAGAATGCTAAAGTCAGGTATCTTATCAACTGTAGCCTTACTGCGGTAGTAGAATGGAAACACAAGTTACACATAGGTTGGCGTGACTTTATTGAAAATGATACTAGAATGACAGCAGGCGTGAAACACAGATAGGCGTGGCTTTAAAAATTTAAACATTGGAGGGCGTGATAACAGTAAAAGTAGAATGGAAACAGACGTTAACCATAGGTAGGCGTACCTTTATTGATAGTGGCAATAGAATGGGCGTACGCTGAGTACCAGAGTCAATACAAGTAAAACTAAAATAAAGGTGCAATTCTAAATCAGCTACGCAGCGGTGTAGTGCAAAACTATACGATTAGTAGGCAGGGGACGCTACAATCTAGTATTTTACTCACGCCAATTGCCTAAAATTAAATAAAAAATTAGATCAGTCTAGATTAATATGATTTACTAAATCGTTTAAAAGGTGATTTTCATCAGATCAATACACTATATATTTTGAGATATTGCTTCAAATGAATTGAGAGAAAATAAATAGATAAAATAATGAAATAAATTTGAAGTTCTTGTTCAATTTTCATTCATGATTCCACGGCTGCAGAATAGATTGGTATTGGCTGATGTAATAGTTAATGTATTTTAAAGCCATAAAACATAGCAAAAGAATATATCCATGCTCAATATATAATCAGTCATTGTAACTATACATAGATAAGAAATTGTGCAAATAACTCAAACATAGAATCGATAAAATTTCTCCTTTATGCAGACACGATTCCAAAGCAGTAAAGAAATGGCATCAACAAGATTCATTTATAGTCAAATATAGGCCTACAGCATAGAGAGAGTTCATCTACGATGCATCAAATTCAACTAAATAGACCTAATAGATGCTCAAAAAGATTAAAAATAGAATCATTCTACTCAAAATTTGTCACCGTACTTTACAATTATAGTCATCCTCCCCGCATTGCACCTGCAGAAAAACACTAAGGCAGTTGAATATGGCCTCCATCTCTTCATATATGAAGAGTTCACATTATAAATGCTAGACCTATCATGCGCATAGCTTTAACAAAATTAACGATATTATTATAACTTAGTGATTTTCAAAGCCATTATCACTGAAGCAGCTGGTCAGCTAAGTTATTCAGATGCATAATTCTTACAGTTTTCAAGACAATATCAAGGGCTTGGTCATGATGGCGGACGTTTAGTTTAACGTCAGTTTCCAGATTCAAAATCATGTCAGTGTCACTGGATTTGAACGCTCTGTCTACTGATCCGCAAGTTATAATCTATGAAGCTAATGGTTCAACCGAAACGCCAAAGATGGAAATTTGTGTAATATAAAACAATTTGTAAAGTGAATATGAAACAGTACCTGATATTACGTTGTATATGAATAGCGTTAAGACAAACAGACTCTCCGTGTAGAAATAATAATCGTTGCTAGTAAAGAATAATTAAAATAATACGCCGCTTGCATATCTACAGGATTAGGTGAAATGCATCAGGATTTAGCGACTATTCACTTAAAGTGGTGCAAAGTGTACTACTTACATACACTGACTGTCATTAGCGCAGGAATAATAATAGAAGTAATAATAATAATTGGCAAATATAATACTGATTTGTGTAGATATAGTACAGGTATACACGTTCTTGCAAACTATATTATATATATATATATATATATATATATATATATATATATATATATACGTAAAGTGAGTATGAAACAGTACCTGAAATTGCGTTGTATATGAATAGCGTATATATGTATATAACATATATAACGTTGTATTTGTAGTTATATATATATATATATATATATATATATATATATATAGAGCTACATATTTTGTCATATATACATGTATATGCATGCACACATATGCTGTAGAAACATTTATATATATACATGTATATATATATATATATATAATTATATATATATATATCTATATATATATTATATATATATACAGATATATATATATATATATATATATATATATATATATATATATATATATATATATATATATATATATGTATGTATATATAGTATATGTGGCTTATTTAAGAGAAAGTCTATTAGTATCCCGACCCTGATTGAACTGGGATTGAAGTGAAGATGATGATGATGATAATATATGGCTTATTTAAGTTAACAATTTTTGAATTGACAAAGATTTCTAAATTAGAAGCAAGGCATAACCTTTAGATACTAGCGGTAGAATGCATATGCAGTTCCAGACAGTTTGAATTAGAAATTCTTCAAAAAATATTTAATCTGTTTATTTCAATTGCCAAAATTAGTAGCGTCACAGAAATATATTTATTGAAGAAGGAAGGAAAAATGATTATACGGTGAAATAACTACATTTAGACCTTATCTAAGAGCATAGAAATTGTCCCATACGTTCTGATAAACCGTTTGAGCACAAAAAGTGAATGAGTGAACAATAGTTATTTCAATTAAATCAGCGTATAAATTTTCAATCAATCAATCAATCAATCAATCAATGTCAATACTTGCCTCTATTTCGCTAACGAGGACGTCAGTGATGCTTCCTACTACTGTTACAAAGTCAAAGAGATTCCACGAGTCCCGGAAGTAATTCTATGTCAAAACAAGCATGACATCCACACTGTATCAGTATTTAGAAACTGTTAGTCATATTGGTTAAACTGAAACTGAAACTACATGTCACACTGAAGAAACTGAAACTGCTAGTCAGATTGGTCAAACAGGACACCAACAGCCTAATATATACACCATAATACATAACCCTGTGTACATATAAATTTGTTTATTAACTGAACCTAATATATATATATATATATATATATATATATATATATATATATATATACATACAAATGTATATATATATATATACATGTATATATATATATATATATATATATATATATATATATATATATATATATATGTATTATGTAGAAAGAGAAATCGGTAAAGAGACAGAAAGTGAGATAGAGAGGAGGGGCAGAGAGGAATGGTTGAAGAGAGAGGAAGTGAGGGAGAGAGAGAGACGGAGATAGAAAAAATAATACAAACCCGAGGACCAAAGGCGAGTATCTTGAGTATAGACTCGATAGAGAAGATAATAGTAAATGATATGTTGAGATATCCGAGAGTCTGTAGGTACATGTAGTAGGGCGTCCCTTTCTCACCACCCTGCCTCTTGTAAAACTGAAATAATAATAATATATCCTGTTTGAATAATAATAATAAAGGTTTAACATCCGTTTCCTCATACAAGGATGATGTCAGGGACGTCCCCCATCACATGTCACTACAAATCGATATATATACATATATATATACACATATACATACATATTATTTATATTATATATATATATATATATATATATATATATATATGTATAGCAATATATTCATATTCAGAAAGGCTGAGCCGGTGGTTTTTTTGGAAAGTTGATCGATAACTGATCAGTACGTGCATGGTTCAAATCCAATGCTCTCTCCCTCACTGACATGCTATCGCTAAGGAAATTGACGTTAATGTTGGCTTTAGCCTATTTTTGAGTCCTGTAGGTATGCACTGACAAAGCATATTGCCATTTATGTATCTCTGTCGTGAACATCATCACTGGGTAGAGAAATGGACGTCAAGTCCGCGGCAAGAATATTACACCTGTATAGAGATTTTCTAAATATTGCAGTGATCACATATATTTAAAATTGTAAAAAAGGCTTAATAATAATAATGCCAATAATAGTAATAATAATAATAATAATATGCCTCTTACGAACACGTTCAGTTGTCGGCAGGTTCAATTCTAAATTTTTCCGAACCTACACGGCTGCAAAGCATATAATAATAATAAATAATAATAATTAACAAGAGCTATAACAACACAGAGAGAAAAAGCTGAGAGTTCCAGTGGATCTTAGTGATCACGTACCTAATGAGGAAGCATTTCAAATACGCAATGACGATATATCAACGTATAGTTCCCCAACGACTAATGTTAAGTTAAGCAGTTCAATACTTCTACATGTATACATTCAATTTTTGAATATCCGTACAATCGTTAATGACATCTATCACTTTTAAATTTTGCATCGGGAAAAAACACTGGCATTATTTCAATACTGTTTTTCTTGCCCGCTGATGACAACCTGATAGCGGTTATTAATGCGGTTTTTTAATGCCCCGTGTTGTGTCCGAGACGATGAAGAATAGAATAGCTATTAATTGCACCTGTCGTAAGAAGCCACTAAGCAAAAATTGAGGACGGCAACGAGTTCGTTTGAAATAGTCCAACGTTTTGATTGACAAAATAGGAATACAGGAATCAATATGCATGCAAACCTTCATCATTAGAATAATGGTGTTGAGAGCAATCATCGCAAGAATGAAATAGTCGAAGGGTTGAGAGACTACCAACTTCCAAATTTTATATTTTATAGATTTCTTGTTTTTTGGCATGTACCGGCACAACGGTCGGGCGTTGATGGCGAAATCGATGCACTGTTTCTGTAACAACAACAACAACAAGTTATTGCAAACTAGAATATTAAGAATGGCAACTATTTAGCCAAGCAATAACTAACTTACACCATCCGACAAAAACATGACTCTTTAAATCAGTCAACATAAAAGTCTACAGAAGAAATTGAACACACCGATATATAGAGGCAAATTATTAATTCGTATTAGTATTAGGCCGTATTAGTATGAAGGTTGCTGACGCATTACAAAATGCGATGAATAGTTTCATGAATTAATAACGTCGTGTGTTTCTGTAACAAGAATCAGGCTTGCGGCTTTCTTCTCAGTCGGTACTTCGGTAAAATTATCCCAATTTCGAATACATTACAAGTGCCAATTTCTGTTAAAATTAGAAACTGCAGATAAATCTGGTATTTTCTGGTAAAATAAACTAACCTGGTTCTTATCCAGTTCATGATCGACCAACTCGTTCTCTCCTTGCTCTTGAAATGTGATGATGATGAGGGCGACGAAGATGTTGATGAAGAAGAAAGGAAAGACGATGAAATAGACGACGTAGAATATGGCCATCTCCATACGATAGTTTGGCTGAGGTCCCTTATTCTCATACGTCGAGTCCATTGAGTGCATTAGAACACTGCAACGTTTCGGAATAAAATAATATAAACTGTACCTATATAACATAGCGTAGCAACAATTAGAGTGCTGCTGTCATACATGACAACATCTAGCACTGTTAAGACAAATCCAGGCCGGTGGACAAAACTATTTTCAAAAAACGGTGCAAAATCGAAATGCAAAGAACCAGTCTAAAGATAACGGGAATTAAAGAAAAGGATGTTTCAGTGCTGGTCGCAATTTAAGAACACTGGATAGAAAGAGATACGGAAAAGGTGGGTCTTCAACTGCCTATGAAACTGCTCATAGGAAAGACCGATATTGTTCAAGCGTGTTACTCCAACGTGATTCTACATTAATTGATACGCACAGAATGAATGTGACGCTGAAAGCAAGCCCAGCTTTAATTAACCTAGTCTGTAGAGCCATAGTTGTTATTGCAGAAATACCGAGAAAAGCCAATTTTCAAAAACGTCAATTGTCATAAACATCCAGCCAGTCTCTGATGCTGACCATTTGATAATAAAGTTCCGAATGGCGTTAAGTTTAAATTTATCTAATTTATCTATAATATATTATATTATAATTTATAAATTCAGAAAAGTCTCAAATAGGGGATTGGCTGGTGGTGTGATGTAGGACAGAGAGGATTTGAGACAGTCTATTCGTATCCCGACCCTGGTTAAACTGGGATTCAAGGGAAGATGATGATGATGATGATTCATAAATTCAGCTACTTTATTGTACACAGGAAATTCTGGGCGCTCTTGCTGCGATTACAATAGTTTAAAAAATTCAGTCATAACATAAACCTTAAAAACAAAACTGATAGTTAGAATAACATAAACGCAATGGGCAATCAAGTTGCATTTAAAATGTAGGACAACTGATTATAAAAAATTATTAGAAGCATAAAAAAACTTACAATTGAAAGTAAATTAAAATAAGAACAAATTCTTAACTGTAACTATGTCTGCAAAAATAAAATAATATTTAATGAAGGTTAGACAAGACCTTAAATAATTGTATAGCATACACAGTTTCCTTGTTAATTGCTGTCTTTTTTATTTCACGAAAGTGAAATCACTAAAAATAAATGGAGACTAAATAACAATGCAAACCTCAACACGAATTTAGCTAAAACAAAAATATCCATTTGCATTTAAATTCAAGCAAACTAAAATAAAACTTGTGTTTAATTAAAACAGACAGTGAATTAAAGGAAACCAAACTCACAATAAATAAACAATATAGAAAAATTAGTATTTAAGCTGCAAAAGAGAATAGAATATAACATAAAAACTCACTACATGATTCGCACAACAAATGGATGCAAGTGTACAGGAATCATATGCAGCTAGCTGAAAATAAAAAGCAAATAAAAGTCAAAGAAATTAATATAAAACTAAATTTGCGAATATTCTACATTGGGATATAGCGCATAGACTGTACTTGAACATTCTACAATTAAATGTTTACAATAGTTATCATTTCTAGAAATATATTTCACAATCACTTAGTAGATACGGCAGGTCTATAGTACATATTCATACCCTCGAGTCAGCATTCAAGCTCCGTATCGGAGTACTCCATGCATTATAAAGTTAATCCCAAAAGGTTATGCCTTACACAGAACTCATTTAGCATAAAGCTTGGGAAAATCTTGTTTTTGAGGTGGTTTCCCGTTGCCTTCTTCAGTTCATGCTGTGATTCCTCTTACGACACGTGCATTTAGCGGTTTAGTGTCCCGGACACATCACGGGAAGATACGACAATAGTAGTCTACTATTTGATACGTCTCCCGACATCGCTTTCGGAGTAAGAATAGGACGTCAAATCCACAATGCATTTTATTTAATTATTTTGTAAGAAAGCTACTACATACGCCGGCCAACCCTCTCCTGTCTGAACAGCAAACAAGGTCAACATGGCCGAAGGAACATCGTCGTAGTGGAAATCCCAATTATCCCAAACTCTTTCTTTGACTTCCGGTGGCTTATACGGATCTTTGTATTCAAAGTAATTACCCCTGCAAACAAAAGTAAGCTAAGTAATATAAACATAACAACTAGTGCTTGATGCATAACAAACTAGTGCTTGTGAGTACTTAATTACGCAAAAAAATTAATTTAATAATAGTAATTATAGTAGTCGTTATAATTAGTTAAATATTAATTTACGTCCTCAATCAACCGATGAAAAAAGAGTGAAAAGTATGTAAACTTCCGAAACTGTAACAAAAGCCCAATGTAAGCTTTAAATTCTTCAAATTCGAAATTCTTCAGAATTTCGTAATTTTTTATTCAAAATTTCAAACTACTTACAAATTCCGTGAAATTTTAAAATATTGCAATTGAAAATCGTGATGTCATTAATGGACAAATAGGGTACTCATTGCTGAAAGCAAATGGGAAAAATGCCACAAAAGTCTAATATTTTCTGGTTAATGGATAAGTTTGGGCACTTGGAGTAGGAATGTGACTTCTGATCTGTTACTTATACAGAGTTCGACAGATCTATAGTATGATCTACAAAACTTAGTCGTAAATATTTGTATTTCTCTCTCTGCACTGCCTACTGGCAGGTCCATGGTATACAACGCCTCCACTCTTCTCTGCCTTCCGCTTTCTTACTCGTGTCTATATACGAGTGAAGATGTTCTACAAAGAATGTCAACTTTTCGTGACCTTTTGAACCGAATACGACGACAACAGATGGAATTTTTCGGACACAATATGCGGAACAAAATAGTTGAAAATACCGTAGTGACAGGAATAATAGAAGGAAAAAGATGCAAGGGTCGACAACGAATGACGTTTATTAAGAGTGTTAGCACATGGATGCAGTTAACTGAAACAGAGATGATCAGAGCAACAATGAACAGAGACATATGGAGGAATATGACCATGACCGCCCAGGCTTGGAACAGGCACGGCACTTAGAGAAGAAGAAGAAGATATACGAGTGAAACTTTAAAGGTTCAATTATCTAACAATATTCATTGTTGATGTTATGTACTATTTTCTGGTGCGCTTCCGCTTATTATGAGGTGGGCCTTCCCTATGCCTTCTTCAGCTTCGACTATCACTTAAAGGGCATGGGCGTCATACCTGTATATATATATATATATATATATATATATATATATATATATATATATATATATATATATATATATATATAGAATTTTTTTTCTTGTGAGATTTTGCTTATATAGTTTACCTGCACTCTTCCTTGGTTGATTTAGATTCATCTGTGCAGTAGTAAAACCTTCCTTTAAACAGCTGGACTGCGATGACGGCGAATATGAATTGAAAGAGCATATAGACGATCATAATGTTGAGCACGTTCTTCAGAGAATTTACGACGCAGTCAAACACCGCCTAAAACACAAAACGCCATTCAATACCTGATGCGGTTGAGGGCCTACTATATATTAATATAGTACGATAGGATAACATAAGACATCACGAGTACATACTAATTACGCGATTGCATCTTGATATCGTACTTGATCTTTGAATTGATTTTTTTGCATACTGGATTTGCACCGCCCTTCCGCTCTTTTGCTTCTGCTCGTCGGTTTGGGTATGGCTATGGAGTGCACGATGTTGGCGTTGACGACAGTAACACTAAGTGTCATAGGTTGCTGTTGTAGCTGTAGTTATTTTTATTGTTGTATTTTGTTGTTGTTATTGATGTTGTTATTATTGCTGTATGAGCGAACCTTTAACTTAGGAACTCGATTGATTGTCTTCAAGGGTCTAAGAACCCTTAGAACTCTCAGTGACTTTATCGTATTTAGATTCTTAGCTGCGCCTTGATTGTCTCTGAAAAACAAATTATACATACAATGCTAAATTATATTACTTGCATTCAATTCAATTTATTGCTTGATTTAAACATTTATTTCTTTTTTTAATATTTCACAGCATCATCATCATCGTCCTACCTTGAATCCCAGTATAACTAGGGTGAGGATACGAATAGACCTTTTCCAATCCTCTACTTTTTCATTCGTTTAAATATTTGTAGTAATTTATTGAGCCTATCCGCTCATCAACCGAATTCCCATTCTGACGTTGGTTTGAATCTTAGTGCTTTAGTCACCTTCTACGACACGTGCAGTCACCGGCTGGTCTATTCTTCAAACAAACCGGACACAACACGGGGATAATAGTTCATAACATTTAAAATATTATACCATGTTACTTTTTATATATTATATTACCCTCACCCTCTCTCTAGTATTAAGCTAATTGGCAAGTTCAAGGTTTAAATTATTATCAGAGTATGCTTTCATGTTCAGTATGGAACTCTCTATCGATCAACAAGTGGATCGAACAAAAGTAAAAAACTAAAAAACTCAACTGAATTCAATGAGTTCTTAAAACTTTTATATTTATTATAACATTACAAGGATTTTAAAGTAAACATTTAAATTTGAATGAGTGCGCTCATAATATATAACGGCTGTTTCGTAATACTAGACTACATAATGGATACAATTAGTCCATTTTCAAATTTTAGTAATCAAATATCATTCAAATTATAACAATAAAAATGAATTAGAATTCAAAGCCGATCTCCTTATTCGCCTAGACGCACATACGAGTTATTCTAAAATAACTGAATTAACAATTGCATGATTCAGAATTGTTATTAACAGCGAAAAGCTGATGAAATCAATCTTCGATAATGCTTTACCGAAAGAGCTTGCATACTAATAAGCTAAATAAAAATAAAATATGTAATCTGAGGTTGTGATAAAAATTCATACATTATTTAGCATCAGACAAAGCAGAACAAGCAATATTGCAACTGCCTTGTATGACGGAGCGGCTAGAGTATAGACAAAAATTATTGCATTAATCTTAATTAACTAATATTTATATAAAACATGACATGTTGCATTGAGCAACACTTACTGATATGAGAAAGCAACAAGGGCGCACATCACAACTGTTGCATCTAGAATGTTCCAAAGGTCACGAAAATAAGAACCGGGATGAAACATTAAACCAGAATCAACAATCTGCAATAAATTGAACAAAATAAACAATGCAAAACGTACAAGTACAATAGTATAAGGCGTTATACATATTATTAAGGTGCATTATCACTTCATATACTATATACATGTTTAGCTTAGCTTTTCCAAATATCGAAAAGATATTCACCGCGGATCAGTATGTTGATTCAAATCAAGGGCTCTCCCGTCACTGACATCGCTTTCGAATGAGGAAACTGACATTAACATTAGCTTTACCAAGAAGTCAAAATATGCTAAAGCCAGGTTTAACGCCAATTTCCTGCTCGATAGAGTGTCAGTGGCTGAGAGAGACTGGATTTGAATCCTGAAGATGATGACTTAGTAATACTTTTAAAGTAAATAACTTCTACTTCAGTGCACTGCCAAATGGCAAGTTCAAGGTACATATTCATACTCAAAGTCTGTTTTCTCGCTCTATAAGAGAACTACTTAGAGCAACAAGTTAATCCCTTCGCAAAGTCTATACCTTATCCATACCTTTTGTAGCCTATCGCTAAAGTAAATAAATAAATCTTAAATAAATATTAAAGTAAATAAATATGAACTGTTTAAATTCAGAGAGAACCTTACTTTGAGCAAAAGTTCAACGGTGAAGACGCCAGTGAAGACGAAGTCGAAGGCATTGAGGATGTCATTCCTATTGGACGAGGCTCTCACTGGGTCCTCTGCGGCAAGGGCGATGCTGCTGGCGCATATCACTATCATAATGAAGAGATCGAAGTAGCGCAGATTCACCACAAAGTGACAGAATCGCCGAATTCTAACACAACAAAATTATCAGAACTAATGAAGCAAAATATAATCATATAGAGTATATTATAGCAATAATAATAGTAATAATAATTATAGTAATGATAGTAATATTACTAATAGTAATAATAATAGTAATATTAATAATAATAATAATATTAATAATAGTAATAATACTACTAATAATAATAACAATAAGAAAATAGTAATAATAATGAAATATGTGAAACAATCTAAATAATATATACACTATAAAATATAAGATAAATAATATGTAAAGAAGCAAAATTTGGGGCAAATATAGGAAGAAAATTAGTTAATCGTGGAAATTATTAAAATAGTAAATTATTATAGTTTATGAATAGATTTCAGTTTAACACCAGTTTCTGAGCCACAAATGAACGAAAGCAGACATTACGGAAGCCACCTCAGACCTTAACCGTGCCATAGACGGTCTAGTGGGATTTCGAATACGTGATATATAGTTTACGAGGCAGGTGTGCTACTACCGTGGCCAAAACCTATGGCCTAGAATAATAAAGTAGATTTTAAAATATATTTAATTTTACAACAAATAATCATCAAAAATCTAATTACAAGATGCGAAAATATAAGATATTATTGTACACTATTGAAAAGATAATATTAATACTGCATAATTAATTTGTAAGCTATGCCAGTTTTATTGTATCTATAGAAAAATAATTAGTACAAATAATAAATAAGGTAAAAATATTAAGAGAGCTCTATGGTATAGGCAAAATAAATAATTTTTAACTTTTTGATATTTTAATAAATACTGGTAACAATCGTAACGATCATATGAAAAGCTTACGGATTGGTGGGTCCAAATATAAACATAGAGCTGTAGGGTAGCATCGGTTTAGGCGTTCCTTCAAAACCCGTCGCCGCTTCGTCTATGTCTTCCTCTTTCCCTATAAAAACAATATGTATATATACATGTACAGTAATACTAGACTAATTTCTATGCGTCCTCAAATGTTTTGCTTGTTAGCTTCTCAAACCCCAATTTACTGTATTTCTATACATTTATACCTGTTAATATATTTATCCTTATAGAATGCAAGAATGGTTTCGACAGTGCCATGCAATTCCCATAAAAAAAGTCATTGGCAAATAGCAGCAATTATGATAACATTAAAAAGTTGCATCTAATTTCATACCTACATAAACAAGCGATATGAACTTAGGCCTACTTCTTATTTACTGTAATTTAATAATAGCATGTTTTAAGATTTAAGATCTATAATTTAATGTTAGATGTGCGCGGCATTTATCAGTATGGGTGTAGAAAAGACTACTTTTGGTCGGGAAAAAGCATATTATTAAAGATTGCATTTTGTTATATCCATATGAATAACTTCTGAGAAAAACATATTTTCCTAGGCACTGCAAGAGAATTGCAATACAGCAATAATTAATTAATTTTTAAATTAGTTTTACTATAGACCCGGTTCAAATATTTTCAAAGAAATTAACAAAACTACACAGCTATTTCATCATAACAGTAGTCTTGATTAACGAGACTATGAATTTGCTATAAGTAGTGAGAGAAAAACTGTATATTTGGTATTACATTCTTTTTGTCCGTGTTGAGTCCAGGACACTGAAGAATAGACCAACGGTTGACGGTGTGTGTCGTAAGAGGCGGCACAGTATAAAAAGAGAAAGGAAAAGAGAATCCACCTCAGAAGCCATATTTATTCTCAAGCTATAGGCTACAAAGGTATAGATTACGCGTAGCCTTTCTTATGTTATTAAGTTTTAGACCTACACGTATAGGCATATGCCCTTAATGGAGCTTGAAAGAAGTCTTTGAGAAGGAAGAAATGAAAATTTACATTGCGCCTGTCACCTGGCAGATCACTAGAGAAAGTTTATATTTGTCATCATAAATAACTATGATAAAATAGCTATCATAAATAACGTTCACTTTATTCTATCTTCAGTAATTCGCTAGCAGTAAGCACACGTTTTCATATTTAGAATTACAATTTGCATTATAATAATTATAACGAAACCTTCGCTTGAAGCATCGACGTTGGCGCAAGGTTTCATCGTGTCCACGTTTATCACAGTGTGAGAGTTGTTGCCTGATTTGTTGTTGTTCCTACAACGTAATATAGAATACGAATTTATATATTGAACCAACAATTTGAAGAGATTTGCCCGCTTTGATGATCTGGACACTCAAACTCAGAGAAGAGAAACAGATAAGCTGGCTCCCATTCGAGATATTGTTGATATGTTTTTGTGTAATTGTCGCCAACTGTCTTTTAATTTGAACCAACAATAAACACTGTAACTAAATAACGTCTACACACATATGTGAGTCAGCTACAGATTTGTAGGATTTAATTATACAGCACAAAAATCATAGCCTACTGCTAATGCATACATTATCTAAATGGATTGAGCCCATTATTAAGTTATATATTATTATTATAACATTACATTATTATATTGTATATTATTATTATAATATTACATTATTATATTATATATTATTATTATAATATTACATTACTATATTATATATTATTATTATAATATTACATTATTATATTATGATATTATTTAATTATACAGCACAAAGACCCACGGATAACGCATACAGTAGCCAAATGAATTTAGCCGTTAGACTATTGGTTAGTTGTTCGAGGGCCTTTCATTCGGAGCTGAATTCAAATCCAACGCTCGTCTCATCCGAGTCGTCACTAACAGGATAGCGAGATAGAGAGGAAACTGACGCTAAACTTATGACTTCAGCTTCAGTTTAGATCATAATTAAGATTACTATTTAGCTTACAGCTTAGGCACACGAGTAATATAACGTAACAATTAGAGTGCTACTGTCGTCCAAGACAATAACGAGCACTATTTAGACAAATCCAAGCCGGTGAACAAATAGGAGGTCCCAAACTGTGCAGATTCCAAAATCCAGAACAATCATGCAGTCCAAAGAAATAGGGAATAAAAGAAAATAATATAGTAAACAACAATACGATTAAAGTGCTACTGTTGTTCACGACAACATCGAGCACTATGGAACCAAATCAAAACCGATGAGAGGTGGTCAATAAACTGTTCGAGACAAAATCTGGGTAATCAGTTACAGGAAGGGTATTAGTGGAATGAAGGTTTACGTGTTGGTCTCAGTTCATGGACATTAGGTGGATAGGAAAGATCAAAGAGAATCAACATCTTACAAAAGAGATTAATCAGACATCTTACAAAAGAGATTAATCAGACATCTTACAAAAAAAGATTAATCAGATATCTTACAAAAAAAGATTAATCAGAGATCTTACAAAAAAAGATTAATTAGAGATCTTACAAAAGAAGATTAATCAGACATCTTATAAAAAAAGATTAATCAGACATCTTACACAGGGAATCCGTCGACCAGGTGATTATTTGTGGAGTTGGGCAGACAAATGTTGATCTGAAGATACTGTTGCTCCTTAGAGAGCGCATTGAGCTGATTCTCCTTCTCATGCTGTCTCTCTTGCTGCGATAATAATAATAATAATAAAATAATAATAATAATAATAATAGTACTAAACTTATTCTACTCTAAGAGCTCTAGAGTCACATAAGCTATCGCTTTTTTATTAAACAGTAGCAGAAAATAATTTCAGCCGTTTAAACAGGTAGGTTATGGGAGCATTGGCATTGTAAGTTAAAAATTAATAATTCTAGCATCATCAAGTATAATACGTGTAGTAAAGTTCTTGTCACTTAAACTATTGCGTTTAGTAGGAAGCGTAAAATTTCTACCGGCAATGTAGAATTTCTTACCTATCACCCAATCTTCTAGTTAGTATGGGTGATAGGTAAGTGGAGGCAAAATGGGGTAAGTAGATGGGGGCTATCACTATGTACATTTTATAGAAGTTTATCAGCTGAAGCACACAAATCTTCAAAACTGGAATCCAATTTGCAGAAATTTGCCTTTTTAGCTCGTCAAAAAAAAAGTTAAAACTGTAACTAACAGCATGTGGTCTGTATAGGGTTGTTAAACTTTTCTGGTGTACTAAAGAAAGAATATTAAAAAAAGATAAATACATATATCTACATAAATAACCTAGTGATTTTTTGTTTGCGAGCCTAGTGGCTCTCAAAAAGCTAAAAAAACTAAACAAATAACTAAATTTCTTAACAAAGAACTAAATGAGTATTTACACAAACAGTTAAATAAGTAACTAAACAAAGAACTAATTAAGTAACTAAACAAACAGCTAAATAAGTAGGTCAACAGCTAACCTCTTCCAGAGCCAGAGCAGCTGCTTGCTCCTCAGCTGCTGTCAGCTCCTGAGCATTGGCCAAGTTATCAACAGCGATGGCCAAGAACACATTCAGCAGTGTATCTGGTGTAGGGAGGAGTTAAGAGTCGTAATTTATTTTTATTTGAGTTCAATTCAAATTAACTACATTCAAAATGGATTTAAATTAAAGTTCCGAATAGATTTACGGTGTAAAAAAGGAAGCACGCATTATAGTGAAATGGTCAACTATGCTGATATCTATCACTTTTAAAACCACGTGTTTAAACCGTTAGGCAATTTAGACCATTTTCCGTATAACCAGTCCAGTGAATGTCCGATATATTACTCTTAGATCAGCGCGGTTGGGATTCGAACCAGCCGCGCTCTTATTTTGCCTTATCCCCGGTGTGGATAAGGCAAAGTCTTTTTGTAAAGGAATAAACTTATTGATCGATGGAGTGCTCGTTATGGAGCGTGACAGGAGACTGTGAATAAAAATATGTAACTTGACCCGCTACTGCAGAACAACAGAGAGTATAGCTTTATCCATTAGCTGCCAAACAGGTAGAATCGTGTAGCTACTTCTAGTACGTTTTAAATCATTTTTGCTACAGCTAAGACTATAGCCTAGAGTTTACAACAAGGCCCTAGCCTACAACGTATACAACGTATACGTATACTATCGCCTAGTTTAACGTCAGTTTTGTTTCAGTTCTTGTCTTTTTTTTGTTTGCGACCCCGAAGGAACGTTTTGAGGCGCCCATATCTAGTATTAAACTATAACTAAACTAATTAAATAAACTATCGTATATGTATAGCACGATATTCATGAATAACTTTTAAAATCTAGTTTAAAAGAAGGCTTTCTTGCTATAGCATATTATGTAGTCGCAACTAATAGGGCCTACTCCATGATGGCTTCATGCCGTCATGCCATATGATCATCTTAGGGCAGGTTCCAGCCAAATATTTCTCTACAATGCTCCTCCAAAAGGCTATCCTTCGTCATTTTCTCGATGTTCATTCTTTTTCTTAATTTAATTCCTTCATGCTAATAATATTAAATTTAGACCACCTTATTACGAGTTGAAAAGTCTCACTTTAATTGTAGAAGAGTTGAAATATCTAATTAATTGCATAAATTCAACAGTTTTTTTTTATTTCTTAGCTATTTCATAATCTACTTGTATGTGTATAACTTTTCAAAAGAAGAAACAGTCATTACTAAACCTCCACATGAGTCACTAATAACACTATTTATTATTCCATTTAGTATTCGATTTATAA
Source organism: Enchytraeus crypticus (assembly GCA_905160935.1). Taxonomy (NCBI): domain Eukaryota; kingdom Metazoa; phylum Annelida; class Clitellata; order Enchytraeida; family Enchytraeidae; genus Enchytraeus; species Enchytraeus crypticus. The sequence continues at coordinate 268,161 of CAJHZI010000468.1, forward strand.
TTTTTTATTGGGACTTATTTTACTATTCGACTTGTAACTATTGAATATCTTACCAACATTGGCTCCAGCCAGTGGCGATGTCGGTGAGATATTCGACCGAGGATCAGAATGTGCATTGTTCACATCCTCGGCTGGCATCGCTTTCGAGTGAGGAAACTGACGTTAACATTGGCTTTATCAGCTTTTTTATTCGACTATTGGCTTTTAAGCAATCTTTCAGAAGGATACAGTTTCCGAAGAGGACCAGTATGATGAAGTATGTGGCGTAGAACATTCCACCCTCTGCCACGCCCCCCTGGGACCTGATGGCGTTGAACATTATTTCATTCCAGTCCTCTCCAGTTAGAATCTTATCATAATATACAGAGGTTAGAGTACGTAACATTTATACAATAATTCTACATTTTTTATTAATTATAGAAGTTTATAGCTAAAAATAAAGGCACGATTCGCAGTATCGAAAATTAAAATGCGATTAAAACACTAGATGAAGTATTAATAAATAGTTTATTTTTGCGAATTATTGCTATTCCTAGTATTAGGCGGATTATTATTTACTGTTATTGACGATGATTAATTAATTATTTATTGATTATTCATGACTGATACATAATGATTGATGATTGATTAACCAATTATATCATAACAGTCTTTAACCTATTTTAAAAGCTTTCGTGAAGTAATAGACCCATCTGCTAAAAATAAATTATAGCATCTATAATTCTGTTTGCTGTATGACTCACGCTGAAAACCTGAATTTGCAACAATTCGCAATGTGAAAATAAATCAAAAATTTCAGTGAAATGCAACACTTAGAGTAATGACTCAAAATATTGGAGCCGGTTGAATGGCTGAGTGGGCATCCTAATGAGTGTACACATACTAAGGAGATGATTTAGTAGGAGATTGGATGGAAAAACGGATATCATTTTTTGGCTTCCAAGCAGCAAGTCATCGATTTTCCTTCAGTTTCCTTGTGGTGCAAAAAAGTTAACCAGATTTAAGTCATTCGATTGCTTTCAGTGCACCGTTTAATATTCTATATATGATTTTATATGATTTTAAGAAATTTAAATAAATAAATTTAAAAAAGAGAAGAAATATACCTGAAATACAGTAAGAAGCGCGACAGGAAATTTATCAAAATTAGCGGCAGGCCTTCCTTCTTTGAAATTCCACCTGAAAGAGCAAAAATTAATATAACTAAGTAGATTTAAATAACAATATATTAATCTGCCTCTACAAAATCAGCATCGTATAAGAAAAGAACGTTAAAATACTCTAATTATTATAATCACTACAATTGCTATAATATTAGTAATTATTTTAATAATAATATTAATATAAAAATAAAATAATAACAAATAGAATATTAATAATTGTGAAAATAATAATCATCATTATAACTATAATTATTATGATTATTACCATTAATTAGTATAATAAAATTCATTATTATTATTATTATTCTTCTTAATTTAATACTAGTATTTTAATATTACTATTATTATAATTATAATTATTGTAATCATTACATTAATTGAGACTACTATAATCACTGTAAGACCACGTTAGTTGTGGCCCATCTCTCTCCAACCCAACCTACAACTCATCCTTCCAAACTCTCTATACCACTTCTTCCCTATACTTTTCAATTAGTTTATGAAAATTGTGTAGCGGTGTTTGGAGCCTAGGCGCTCACAAACAGAATGCCCTTTCGGACGTTAGTTTTGATTTAAATACTTTGTCGCTTTTACGAAGAAGCGCATATGAATCAGATATTATTTTATTTTAAAGCTAAGGTAAAATAAGCTAAGGTTAACGTCAGTTTCGTCACTCGAAAGCGATGTCAGTGAAGGGCGAGCCCAGGATTTGAACCACGTACCGTCTGATCCGCGGTCGATTATCATACCCGACTTCGCCACTGGCTGCAGTCAAAAACAAAACCTTTAATTTTTAAACAAAAATTTAATTTTTGAGAACTTACTCTCCACCGAAGAGTTGCATGCCGAGTAGAGCGAAGATGATGATGAAGAGAAAGAGCAGGAACAAGAGCGACACTATAGATCTCATGGAGCTGAGCAATGATATGACGAGATTCCGTAGAGACGTCCAATACCTGTTACAAATATAAACTGAATTGTTTAAAAGTCCAAGAATATGATGTCATCTCATGTCATGTGATCATTCTGAGGCTGGTTTCAGCCAAAGATTTCTTTATGGTGTTCCTCCACAAAACTCTATTCTTTGCCATTTCCTCGACGTTCATTCATTTTCTTCCTTCTGTTCTTTAATAAATGCTAATTCCAGCAGCCTTCAAGTCTTCTTCGAGGCAGACTTGATGGCTGCTGGAGTTAACATTTATGGAAGAATATAACGTAGTTCCAATTTATAACGCAAATTATAATTTAAAATCTCACAAAAGATACGACCAATATTACACAGAGAAGTCGCTGAGAAAATACGCTGAGTATTACAAAAGATGAAGAATATAATATATTTTCATTTAATAATACGCAATAAAATCTTAAAAGATAAGAACAGAATTATACAGATAAGTCAGATAGACAGATACTAAACCTGATTTAAATGCAGTAAGAATATTATAAAATTAAAATTATTGCAATATATTTAAAAGTTATACTCATAATAATGTAAGAGAAAGTAACGGTAACAAATCTACAATTAAATATTAATTAAATTAAGGTAATATAGAAAATTACAAAATTAACTATTAATTAAATTAATATAGATAATATGAAACAGATGAATAGAAAATTCATGTTTAAAAATCGTACTTGCAATTCAGCGAGATAAGAGATTGACATTTGTGGTGATTTAATGAACTGACTACGAAATTTTTCTTTTTTTGAAGACATTACCAGTAAAAGACGTATGACATAAAACTACAGCAACAAGTCAAATATAGGCTACACTACAGAAACACAGTCAGGTATACTACAATAATTTTATAAGTTAATTGAATAAAAAGTATTATAGACCACAATTAAATGACATAATATTAAGACCAGTCAAAGAGATATGTTTTTAATTGACTTGTTTTCATTGAATCATACAGACCTGGTGACTTTGAATATCCTAAGCAACCTCATTGCCCTGAGTATGCTAATGCCAAATGAGCTGTCCTTGTAGAAACACGCCCAGATAACTTCAAACAAACTACCAGCAATTACCTACAAATTACCAACAGCTGTTAGTGTTATAACGAACAGTTGTTAGTGTTATAACGAACTTAACATGAAATCAAACTTTTAAGCTAAGGGTGTTACTTAGCGACCGGGGAAATTGACCGTGACTTTGATTGTTACATTGAATATTGAATCTATTAACTGTAAGTGCTTGGTTTTTGGACAGAGTTTTATCGGTACATATATATATAGAAGTTATAATCTCTCTCCTTCTCTCCCCCCCCTCTCTCTCTTTCTATATATTTCTCTCTCTCTCTCTCTCTTCCAATAAATCTCTGTCCAAAAGCCAAGCCTTCTTCCAGTTATCAGATTCAATGTAACAAAAGTCACAGTCAACTTCGCTCATCATTAAGTAACACTCTTAAAATAGACAATTTCTTTCATAACAATGGCAATATCAACATAGATAAGCATTTGCTGAAGTGACCACCAATGGCTTCCTATGTGATTCTACAAAGCTCATTACATTACATTTATCCGCTTCTTACAACGCCAGCAGAATATATTAGTTCCGTTTTGCAGCGATTCGGGCAACCAAGCACATTTTAAATATAATAAAATAATTAGGATTTATTGCCATTGGACTGAGTTTCATATCATATTGATATTTAATTAATAAAACAAATTCACTAATTCTAGTTTCATGTCAAAGCCATAGCATCGTAAGTAGCATTTACGACAAAAATTCCAACAATCAGTTTTGCATAAAGAGACAGGTTTAACGGCATTTTCTGCATCGCAAGCCTTTTAGTGAAGGATGAATACTGGCTTTGAACGCTGCGTCTACTGAACCAAAATCGAACACCTAACGATTATGCTACTAGCACCGTTCCATAAATTCGTCAACAAAAGCTTAAGACCTACTACAATAGACGGAAGGAATGTGCGCAGTGGACCCAGCGATACTTACCCCACAGTCGAATATATTGAATGAAGATTGAAAATAAAGATGAAGTCCAAGTCCGTACATTTTGAGCAATCCCTCAAAAATAAATAAAGCAAGGAAGACAAATTCTGCGTGATCTAAAAATAGACAATCAAGAAATGTTTGATAAATTTTTATCATATAACAATTTTATAGTATTTATAAGTTTCGCTAAATAGTATAACAACTTTTCATACAGGCTAAAATGTTAATTAATGTGTATTGTTTAGGTACATGTACCTGGATTTTTAATTCTTTCTATTCTCACTGTGTTATTTTAATAGCATTAATTCCCATACAATTTACACTATAATTTTAAGTTATATCAAACTCAGTAAACGAGCAAGCACTTGAAGCTTTAAGTGCTAACTGACCATGGATTTAATCTCAGATCTCAATATGCTATAGAACATGCTCTACCAACTCCGCAAAGCCTTACTCAATAATTTTAATGACCAACATAACTAATTAATACATAATACATTATAAGCCGAAATACGATCCGTCAGAAATTGACATCGAGATGACCTAGGCAAATAATTGTATTATTGGTAAGCCAGTTGCCTCAATCAGGAGGCCACGAGTGTGAAACACGGCCGGTCCATCTTTGATAGTACCCATGTTGTGCGAAAACAGACGTTAAACCGAGCAGTGAAGCAGTGGATGAGTTTAGAATTGTTTCTTTTAATCATTTTCTTGAGTGTAGATTAGTCGATTTACTGTCGGTGCCAAGAGTTTCCAACTTACAATAGTCAAAGCATTTACACTAATTAATAAATGTAGACTGTGGTGTGTTTAACGTTAACTTTCAGAAGCACGCTGCTTCTCTTCAAGACGACTCGATATGCTCGAGCTAAAGACCTCTAAACATGTCGTTATTCATCCCTGATTTTATTTAGGTGATGTAACATTTACGTGATGTAACATTTATATGATGTATCATTTAGGTGATGATATATATATGTGATGTATCATTTAAGTGATGTAACAATTGCGTGTTGCATCAATTAGGTGATGTAACATTTAGGTGATATAAGGCCTATCATTTAGGTAAAGTAACAATTGCGTGTTGTATCATTTAGGTGATGTAACATTTACGTAATATTGGGTGTATCATTTAGGTGATGTAACATTTAGTTGATATAGGGCCTATCATTTAAGTGATGTAACAATTGCGTGTTGTATCATTTAGGTGATGTAACATTTAGGTGATGTATCATTTAAGTGAAGTAATAATTGCGTGTTGCATCACTTAGGTGATGTAACATTTACGTGATATAGGGCCTATCATTTAGGTGATGTAGCAATAAAAAATTGTATTATCATACACAAGAAGTCGGTGAGAAATTGAGGCTGGTTGTAGTGTTCGGCTGCGACGAACACAGTATTTAAGAGCACTAGAAGAATGACAAGCCAGTAGAAAGTTTGACACTTGACCAGGTGTCGCATTTTTATCCTGCTCATAGAAAAACATAATGACAATCATCATCATAATCATCATCATCATCATCATCATCATCATCATCATCATCATTATCTTCATCATCATCCCTTGAATCCCAGTTTAACTAGGGTCGTAATACAAATAGACTGTCTCAAATCCTCTCTGTCCTACATCATATCATCAGTCAATTCCCTATTTGAGACTTTTCCATTCGTTTAAATATTTGTATCAATTTCTGCAGCCCAAGCGCTCACCAACTGAATGCCCTTCTGACGTTAGTATGGATCTTAGTGCTTTAGTCGCCTTCTACGACACGTGCAGTCACCGGTTGAGGATTCTTCAAACAACCCGGACACATCACTAGGAATAAAGACAATCATAGTAGTTCTAAAAAGACTCTCGTAAAGATAAGCTACTATTATACAAATAGATGCTATCTATCGCTTTAGCATATTAAAGGAGAATGTCCATAGTCGTACAAATCCTTACAAAGTCGATATTCGTGACCAGTCTGTACGAGTCACGTACGAGATTTTACACTCATATATGCTCGAGTGGGAATCGAACCCATGACAGTTCAATACACCACAGAATCAGTGATTCCAGAATTCAATAAATTGCTCTAGCGCTTTCATTCATTCAACCTTTTAATTTGTTTTCCATGTCATAATAAACAACAAATACAGCATACTAAATTAGAAACTAAACAAATAATCAGGAAGATGGTTAACTCAATAGATCCAAAGTTCTTTGAGGTAATACAGTCAGTAGCAATTTGCTACAGAATATTGCAGAATCTTTGGCAACCATACACATTAGTTACTGCCCATAGAGGAAGGTAAATATCGGAAACATAGTGATATAAACTTAAGTATAAGATAGTCTTTTAAACACAGATGCAAATTCGAACATTAGAATTCAAGTAGAATGTAATTCAGAGATCTGAAGTTTTACGTTGCTTTCACTAATGAAGAAAATCGAAAATTCTCATGTCAAAAATATTATTTTAGTGTATTTCTAGCGCTTAGCCAAGCGGCAAGTCCGGGGTATATATTCCTACTCACATTCTGTTTTCACGCTCCATTAAGGGCACTCTATTAATTATAATTAGCGAGCTAATTTTTTTTATAAAAGGCTTTTTCCACATATTAATGTAGCCATTTCTCTAACTTAGAAATATACAGCTTGTAAGGTGATTTCCTTTTGCCTTCCTAAGTTATTGCTCAGTCACTTGTAGAGATGCGGAAAATTTACGTTTGGTCCAATGACCAGAAAAAACACAAAGACGGAGCCAACACGGATAATTAAAAATGTTGTAGGCTAATTATTCAAGTTAGAAATTTTATTTCTGATTTTAAAATTATAATTTCAAGTCAAAATTTGGATTATTTAGCTGTTTTCCGACTGGATCAAATCTCAACCGGATCTCAATTAATTCGTTTGGCTTTGAAAACCAAACACAGAAACAAATAGTAGTCTCTTTCTTACGTTCTGGCTTAACTTGTACATTTTGAAGTAAAAGAGTTGACTAACCTAAACCGTTTTTCAGCTCTCCAGAGTGAAGCAAATTTAGTTTTAGGTTTGTTGGACCTGTCCCTACTGAAAGGGTCTGCACCTGCTAGCAAGAATATGCAGTAACAAATCAACACAATGAAAATGCAAATGTAGATCAGAGCAACATCGAGCCCTGGTTGTCAAGTAAGAAAATTGTAGTAAAATAGTTGTGAAATAGTAGTAAAATAGAAGTAAATTAGTAGTAAATAGTAAGGAAATAGTAGATAAATAGTAGTAAAATAGTAGAAAAATAGTAGTAAAATAGTAAGAAAATACTAGTAAAATAGTAGTAAAATAGTAGTAAATTAGTAGTTAAATAGAAGTAAAATAGTATAAAATAGTAAAAAAATAGTAAAAAAATAGTAGGAAAATAGTAGTAAAATAGTAGTCAAATAGTAGTCAAATAGTAGTAAAGCACACTGGTAGAGTGCTTTCTTAAGTAAATATTAGTTAAGTGTACAATCCATTTTTTCGTCAATTTTATTCTCGAATAATTCATAATTGCTCTGATATTTTAAATTTGAAACGTGAACCGAAGGACCTGAAGTTCAATCTATTTACTTGTCCGAATGCATCATCGAAGACAGTTGAGTCAAGGAATGAGCACCTCGTTGTACAGCCGCTCTAAACTATGAGCAACCTATAAATGTACATTTTTATTAGTAATTCAACAAACCTATCTCGTTGTAGATTTCATCATTTTCATCATCGTTTTCAAGCACCTCTGTATCTTTTCCCTTGTTCTTCATCTGCTTCATTTTACGATTCAATGCACGTCTCCTAGCTGTAATATAAAATCACGTAATAAGAGCAGGAGGGGGTGAAACTGCTAATGTACCGGTTTATATGTCGTAAAAGAGAGCATAATTGTAGCATCTTTACTGCAACACAGCGACCTGATCTCAGAATCACGAGATACTAAAAATATGCTAAATAAATGTCTAAAAACGTATATCGGGACTTTAATAGTATTTGTATGTACTTAAAATCGTTGACTTCTACATGTATAGGTCATTTTGCTCTATAAATAAATACACCAAGAAAAATGAAACGTAAACATGTAAAGATCTCGTGTTGAAATAAATGCCCAAAAACGTACATCAGGACTTTATTAGTATGTCGACAAATATATTTATTCGTTTCCATTTCGAAGCGAGCAAGACAAGAAATCAGGAGATATTTTTGAAACTACCTAGTAGGATCAGATAAACGGTGATGTTGATGAATATATTATTATTAAGTAAGGAAGAGCATTCAGGAAATGTTTGCATTACTATATCAAAGGCGTGACAATATTATTTCTAAAACAGCGCTTTAAGATGAGTGAATTATTGCCGTTTTAAATAGAGTGCTGGTTCTGGAAAGAGACTGTACATGATGGTGATCAAGATGAGGGATGGGATGGAGCGTAATGGCTAGAGTGTTCGCCTGGTCGAAAGAGGCCAGGGTTCAAAGCCCATATCAGTCAACGCGTAACCCACTCCACGTGAGCACAGGTTAAACGTGCCCTTGGATGTGCAGAATTTTCTTTGAAGAAAATGGTGCAAACTTGCTGGGCATCTTATCATAGTTTAAATTCCTTCATGTCTAAGAATAGTACTGGACCAAGAGCCTAGTCGTGTACACTGGGTGGTGTCAGGCCGATGGAGAGCCAATGCTCAATGCTTAATGCTCAATTTCCTATCGAGTCCGCGTCCCTTCAATGTCAATACCGAATACCGTGATGATAGCAATAGTTTTAATCAGAGTTGCATTTTAAATAATATTATCAACATTGCGCTATACTAATATCAGGTTGTCACTAAAGATGTCAATACAGAATAAGGATATGAGGCACGCTAAAAGGATGCTTTATTATAGAGTATACAGTGATCTGTCAGCTAAACATTGATACGAGAGTTGGTAAAGAATTAAACGTTGTTTACAATTCTTTAAATTGATACTACATCTGAAAGTGGATCAGTATATTTTTCATTTTACTAGGTCAATTACCAATAACAACAACAAAAGCGGAGTGTTTCTGGCATCAAACACAATGTCGAGCACTACTGAATCTAAGCCGTCGTCGGACGAGCATAAACAAAGGTCCAAAGCTGTGCAAAATTCAAAATCCAGAAAACCCGTCCAGACAAAGTTGATGCTAGACGTTGTTCAATAAGTAATAATAGTTTCCAGGAATCCTGATTGAGCTAGAGGTGTTCTAACCCCTGATAATTGAAGTAATTATTAAATAAATATTCTCTCCATGTATTGTTTTCTACAAGAGGTAAGTCCAGGGTACATATTCCTACTGAAAGTCAACTTACACACATGTATCCTATCCAATGAGTGTGTAACTATCTAGCCTATCTATTCTCTCAATTCCCAGTTTTTGTGATATTTTATTGCAAATATGTAGTAGTATGGTTAACAAATTTCATATTGATTGCAGCTTCAATGTTTAATAATTACCGGACATGTATTGTTAAGGATCTTTTTCTCCTTCAGACTATATTTTGCATTCGCTTTAGATAAATTTTGACCCCATCACTGGGTGAGAAAACCTTTTATTAATCTTCAATAAAAATAATAAAAATTGTGAAATAAAAACATCACAACTATAAGTACGGGTGTGTCGTTTGTCAAATGTAACCTGTGCGGTTTAAATATTGATGATATTTACGTACTTGCTGTATACTTTTCGAAATGTAGTTTATTGTTTTCATTATTTTGTTTTTTTCTTCGTATCTTGCACATCTGCCTATTTTTCTGTTCTGCATTTTAGTTTTCCATGTGGCATACTATATACATATATATATATATATATATATATATATATATATATATATATATATATATATATATATACGTATATATAAAGAATTAACCTAGAATTCTAGAAAAACCTCTTTAATTATTTTCAACAATGAAGCTCTTTAACTAGGTTATCGCAATATGACGTCGACCTTGATTGCATATTCCACTAGCTTAGGTGTTATCATTGAAAAAAATCATATTGGAAAGTCCACATACGTCATATCTCTTGATTTAATTATCTCCATTGAAGCCATAAAGTTGACAAAATTACTATAAGACTTCTAGGAGAAGTCAGTGGACACAAGAATTCTAGTGGAGGCATCAAATTACCGAAACCGCATTCCTAATAAATCCCGCTAAAATCGATGCAACAGGAGCCACTTAAGGTGCTTGCGATGTGTTCAATGCTACAATAAATCTTCCTCCAATAGCAAAGTAGTAACCAGAGGTTGGATTACATTCTCTAGAACGGTGTGGACAAATTGGCAGAGAGGGGGCCTTTCTGCCTCTCAGCTGTTTTCATAAAGTATGTTAGAAAAACGTCCACCTATATACTTTCTCTTTCACTACTATTTAAACTCAACAACGCATCTCTAGCTTTCTCTCTCTCGTTCCATCGCTCTCGAGCATTCCGCCAATTGATAGGTCTCATGTACAAATATTCAAGCTTACAAGCTTCATAACGAGTACTCCATAGCGCAACATGATAATCCACAGAGAAAAGGCCTTTTCCAATAACGTGTACCTTAGACTTATTAGCAATTAGTCTTATACATAGGCCTATATATGTTCTGTGTGGTTTATGTACCATATATTTTCAGAATGTATTTTGTAAATAAATTAGAGAATAAACAAGCAGTTACTTAATAATAGCAATATTGAAAAATTTAAATAATCGTTGTTAAAGAAGTACATTTTCGAAGACGATAGACATTTTTGAAATTAGAATTGTTTAGCATTTTTCATATGAAAAGAACTTAAATTGTGAAGCAAATACACATGGTAATTCAAAATGGTAATTCGAAATCGCAAAAAAGTAAGAATTCCAGGGTTAATATTCTGCATGAAGGTGAAGAATGAGATGGAAAGGCGCTCACACGGGATTGGTTGGAAACTTTATCACCAAACCATCGCTTATCCACAGGGTTTTGATATTAATTTAGGGCCTTGGAGATTCAATGTCATAATTCCGCTCCACACTGAGATCATCAAGACGCTTCATTCACAGATTTAGTTCATCAACACAACACATCCCGTAGGCTTAGAGGTCTGTATAAATGTCGTCTTTTCTATTTCTTTATGGTAATAGGAGTAGCATCATTAAAGGTTTAAGTAAGGCTACCAGTAATGATTGTATAATATTAATAGTATATTCGGTAGTTAGTATTAGCACTGGTATCGACCATACGTTCATGACGTCTTCCCAAGAAAATTAAATTTATACCGTATTTATATTTAATAGTAATATGTTCGAAACTGAACAGGCATTGATTTAGCTTCAGAATACAGCATAGAAAACAAATAACTAAGTCGGTAAGAGGACCTCGAAATCATTATTTGGTAATAAAAGTGACGAAACCTTTTGAGTGTTATTATTAGCAGTAGTAATGTTAGTATTAACATCAGTTTAATAGTAGGCCTAGTATTAATATATATTTTCATTGATAATATGGGATATTTCATTAATAATATGAATAATCACTCACAAAGTTTATATCATCCTAGACTCTCCAATACAAAGTATTTATATGCAAGAACTACCAATGAATTTTTCAAATCTTATGCTTTTCACTGTGTCGCTATCTGGAACCTAATATCCCCTTACATACGCAATGCCAAAATCTTGAACTGAGTTTTCTAAGATGTATAAAATCTACCTTTTTGATGAATGCTAATTTATATGATCGAAGTTATGTAAGTTTCATAGTGTTTTAATTTTTACTTATTTTTATTATTATTAGTCATTTAGCTCTGCTTATACATGTAGATTATAAGTTCAACTTTGTATGTTTTATGAACTATGAACTAATACTAGATCTATTAAGAACTGTAAGTAGCATAATTATCACGGTAGTCAGCTAGATAAGATACTCTGTATCTTCACTGACGACCAATTTTTCTCCCGATAGGTGAAGTAATTGCTGTTGAGGCATTGTATGTCGATCGTGCATTTTATGTCTTTGCTGAAAAATAAACACATTATCTATCTATTCTATTTAATATTAGCAACAATATTAATATTAAAACTAGTATCAGCGTTATTAATAGTGTTAATATTAATATTAGCAGTAGCATTAGTAGGCCTAGTAGTACTAGTAATAACAATAATATTAGTGTTAGCATTACCATTAGCATTACTGTAATTATTGGTACTAGGAATTTTATTAATAGTACACAAATAACCAATTTGTTTATATTAGTTTTGATATCATTAGAGCAGAATATAAAATTAGGAGGCATCAATATTTTTTCAGTGCACTGTTTAAATACAAACGACTAAATTAAAGTTTTTTGTTTCGTTTCAGAGAGAAATTCAATTCACCTCATCAACAATTTCTTAAACCACTCGACCTATTTTACACATCGCTTTGCTTTCCACACTAAACCACCAGAATGGCCGTAAGTTCAGTAGCCACTTCGATGCCCGCTCTGTCCGAAAAAGTAGATAAATTAAGTTTCGAGCAACCGGCGAAGTTTCAAGAGCTAGTCCTCAGTCATCTGAGCATCTACCTCGAGCTGGACGGAGCTGCCCTAGAGGTTCTGCTGGATGACGATTATCTAATCGTCGACTCGACCACACCAAAGACCAAGGTGCTGAAGAAACGCAAGCACAAGGTGTTTCCCAGCATTAAGGACCAATTCTTTGAGTCAGTTCTTAGCACACAGCACATTGAAATCCTCCAACCTCTTTTCGAGTACCTGGGTAGACCAGAAAACCTCCGACTGGACGGAATTTTCCGAAAGACTGGCAACGTGGATCATCAGAGGATCATTCGACAACGTCTAGAGGCCGGTGAGACGATCGATTCGGGGTTCTACAACTTGCACGACTGCGCCGGGGTGCTGAAGGGTTTCATGGGGGACCTGCCTGACTGTCTGCTGTCCGCCAAGCACTTGGTGATGAGGGACGAGGTTAAGCAGCTGACCACCCAACAACTGCTCATCCAGCTGCTGCCCCGGGAGAACCTAGTTCTCCTACAGCAGCTGATGAAGCTGCTCAGGGACGTCGCTGATGTTGACAGTAACCTGATGAACGAGAACAACCTGGTCATAGTGTTCACCGTCCATCTCATCGTGCCCAGAACGGTTTGTGGTTCTTTTCTTTATCTTATTGTATGTAATAAATTTGTGTAATAAAATAGAAGAGATTATAAGGGATTGACTAATGATATGGTATGGGACAGAAAAGTGGAGTAGGTCTATTCGTATCCCGACCCTAATTAAACTGATATTAAAGGTAAAGTGATTTTTATTTCGACTTCGACATTTTTCACAATTCCACATTGAGTGTATAAAAATCGAAGTACGCCATTCTGACTCGGTCATACTAAAACTTTAAAATTGTAAAAAAAACAAATGTTGCATCTGAAAAGCACCAGCTACCTTCAAACTAAGACTGATTTCAAGGTAAAGGAATACATTGTACGCCAGAGATCAAAATTGATCACTTAGATGCTCTGAATTACAATCATACAAAACTTGGAAGCAATCATTTTATTTAACCATGCTCAATACTTCACGACGTTATGATCTAAGTGTTTATTTATTTATTCATTTATTTATATGTGTTATTATAGCTGCACATGCACGAGAAGAGATGTGCCACTGAGCTGTTAACCAGAGTGCTGACCTTCATTATCCAAAAGTCCAATCAACTCTTCCTCCATCCCACTCCACTCATCCTAGATGTCACCCAGCACCGGCAGAGATCCAACAACACCGGAGCTGCTGCCTCAAGTAAAATCATCTCAATAGCAGAGGACAGAACCTCAAAACAGCTCACTGCCTCTAAGTCAAGAAAGGAAAAAATTGAAATTTTTTAAACGGGAGGCTGAGGCAAAGGAAAACCTCGAGTCTATGGCGCAGTCCTAATTCTCCTAAGAACACAGAAAACTACCTGCAGTTGTAACATCAGCATAGATATGATCACAAAAACTATCTGCAGTGTTAACATCAGCAAAGATATGATCACGGAACACTATCTGCAGTGGTAACATCAGCATAGATATGATCACGGAACACTATCTGCAGGGTTAACTTTTCCATTTTCATTTTTGCAAACCAGCCTGGTCAGCTGTGCCACATCATCGAAGAAAAGGAGCTTCGTAGACGAAGTGGAGATTTGAAGACGATGAATGATATCGTCATCACGTCCTATGTTCGTGGATCATAAAGCTTCGACGGAAGCCGCCGAGACGGACAACACGGTGACGGCTGTGGCTGAGCTGTGCTCGCGGATAGCCAGCATGCCGGAGTCGAGTCGTATGAGGGAGCTGGTGGGCAGGGTCCAGAAGACCTACCGAGCTCTTCACGTGGTGAATGGGAAACAGTCGATGAGCAAATCCTTCAAGGAGATGTTCACAGGTGCCAGTGGCTGGAGCCAGTGGCGATGTCGGTAAGATATTCGATTCCGGGTCAGTATGTGCGAGGTTCGAATTCTGGGATCGTCCGTCACTGACATTGCTTTCGAGTGAGGAAACTGAAGTTAACATTAGCTTTACCAGCTTGTACAGGTCGTAGACAGTGCAGAACTCTAATGAGCTCTGTCGTCAAGTCTGCTAAACTTCCTTACCGGAGCAACGGGAGGACTTCCAGAAGTTAGGAATCCATTGGGAAACCCCAAGTATTTCGAAGATGTCAAGCGCCTGTTTGTGAACGAAGAGACAATCAACGAAGAACTTGAACTACCTTCAAGCGCCAAAGAACTGGGTGTCACTGCCTTGAGGTACACTGAAAGATGATGATGCTCGTCTGTCTCAGGGTCAGTATGACGATACTGATGACGGGGAGGCGCCAAGTCCTTCTGCCGATAACATTGAGGAGTAGCACGAAGATGATGATGACCTAAACACAACTCCAACCATGCCAGAGGAGATAAAATATGAAGCCGAAGACTCTGCCTCGGAGACCCAGGAGATTGGAACCGAGTACCTGAAGTTGAAGGGATAATCTCCTATTTAAATTCACCGTAGCAGACTAAAAGAAGCGACGACTAAGATGATAAAGCCAGTGCGCCTCTAGTGTAGATGAAATTATGGAGTGAAAATGACTGTAGGACATGCAATTCATTGGACTTAAATTAATGGAATTAATTAATTAATCATCGATCGATGATGATGATAATTCAGGTCATCATCATCTTCTTGTTGTTTGGAACTTTTCATCATCATCTTCTTATTGTTTCCTAGCATTTTGTTCTACTTATTGTTTCTGTACACTCATGTACGCATTTTTATACTTCAGTTGTTGTTCTAATGAAGTACGACGTCCTATATTGATCATTGTTATTTTCTGTGTTTTGAAAGTGTAGTTGGCTAATGTACTGACTGAAACCTCAAAATTCAGTTCATTTACAATAATATCCTATTTACATTGTCGCTAAACAATATTTTATAGTGTTGATATATAAATTCGACCAATCACTATACCACTATATGTAACATTTACTTGAATTTAAAACCAAAATTGATTGAGGCTAAACCTTAATCGACCAGTCTCAATCAATACGCCTGCGGTATATCAGTCGACAGTCGCTAAGCAGACTTTATCGCTTTTAAACTTGACAGCTTTTAATATTTTTCAGCAGGAATATTATGACTTCTGGCTGAAGCCAGTGGCAGTGTCTGTAAGATATTGGACCGCCGATCACTATGTGCGGGGTTAAAATCCTGGGCTCGCCCGTCACAGACATCGCTTTCAAGTGAGGAAACTGGCGTTAACATTAGCTTTTTTACTTTTACTTTTATTTCACAAGTAGCCTACTGTTGTGAAATAAAAGTTGTTGTTTGCGTGCTATGAAAGCTGATGTTAGGCATTCAGTTAATGAAAATAATAATAAAAAATTAGTCCAAACCCTCGATTATTTTGAGTTTTTCTGCTTCAGTAGTTTGTTCTTCATTGAGAATGACTTCCTCTACAATATAAACAATATAAACAATAAATAATATACAATATTCCTCTACAATATAAACAATTACATTTGTATCATTTAGAATTCATTCTGGACCTGTCGCATATTAAGTAACTCGCTTACTAAAGTGACATCAACATTTTCGGATTTATTTTAAAATTATTCTGTAAACATTAAACAGCTCATCCCATATCAGTATATATGTTTCAAAAAATTGTATTAAAACTTGTTCAATTGATAAATCAAAACCGCCTAACTTTCAATTAAATTAGTTAATTAATCAATAGCTAATTAATTCCGTATTAAGAAAGCATACATTTTGAAGGTAACCAGCTTCACATATATCGGCATCACTGACCTTTATTGAGATACCGGAAGTTGTCTTCTCATTTGCTGATTGATAAATTGGGTTGATGATAGATTGATTGATAGATTGGGTTGCTGATTGATTGATTGGGTTGCTGTTGGATTGATTGAATGATTGGGTTACTGATTGATTGATTGATTGATTGATTTGGTTACTGATTGATTGATTGATTGGGTTGTTGATTGATTGATTTTCTGACTATATTATTTTATGGTTGATTGATTGATTGCCTGGTTAACTGACTGACTGACAGATTTTTTGATTGCTAGACTGATTGATTGAATGATTGATTTACCGGCTTTACATATCCATTCTAGATAAGCCTCGGCTTGTCTGTCCACAACCTGCTGTTTTCTTAGCTTTAAGAATGTTCTTCGATTTTCTACTCTCTCTCGTTCCTTCGCGAACTCCCTATACATAGTAAAACAATATATCATCATCATAATCATCATCCTCCTCCCTTGAAACCCAGTTTAAACAGGGTCGGGATGCAAATAGACTGTCCCAAATCCTCTCTGTCCTACACTACACCACCAGCCAATCCCCTATTTGAGACTATTCCATCTGTTTAAATTTTTGTACCAATTTCTGGAGCCTAGGCGCTCACCAACCGAATCCCCTTTCTGACGTTGGTATGGATCTTAATGGTTTGGTCGCCTACAAAACGTGCAGTCACCGGTTGGTCAATTCTTCAAACAACCCCGATACAACACATATACATACTCTCTCTCTCGCTCTTATTACATTGTCTACTGGTAGGTCCATGGTATATAGAACCTCACTCATATCTGTCTTCCTTTTTCCTCTTCATGTCCACATGTTAGTGGATATTTAAATCATCTAACATACCTAATCTCGGCCTGCCTCTGCCTCTATTTCCTTCCATTCGGTCTTCTATGGACCTTAATGAAATATGGATATATACACATGCATATACATAAATAAATAGAATACCGAATATCCAAACCATTAATTCACTCAAATATCCCAATATATAACAACAAACAAAGAACATAAATGGCTTACAAATTTAACATACTCATCTTTCTAGATATAACCACGTCCGTAGCATGCAGGTAAGTTGTCTCACTACGAATTAGAAGGTGCAGGACTCAAATCTAGTGCTGTAGCCGTCACCGACATTCTCTCGAGACAGGAAACTGACGTTAAATTATGATATAGCCTTTAGAAGATTTATGCATATCTTAGTTAGAAGATTTAAATTGAGTTCTCTGAGTTCATTACGACCTCTTTCACGCAGCACGTGACGGTGGTCAAATACTACTGGGAGAATATCTTATGCGAGAAATGTCTTGATTTTTCCTCAACCGGAAATTACGTTTTAAGATGACTGACGTCTTTGTGCGAAAAGTTTACGGCGTTGTAATGAACAGATGCCGAAAAAAAGAAATAACTGTTTCATAGAAATTATCAAGCACACTGTTTATTTCGTCATAATTTCTTCGTCATTTCATCTCCATTTTATCAGCATTTTATAATTTCATCATTATATCACTAATTTTAATCACACGTGTTTGAGATTGATAAAAAGCCTACTGTTTAGTGAATTATAAATTTAAAAGTGTTCGATAATTTGCATCAAATCAAATTAAATAAACTCTTTTATGAGGGTTTCTTCGACTCTGAGGTTAGACTGAGCCTAGATTTGAACATACCACAAACAAATCAAACAAGAAATAAATTGTAACAAGAAATAATAAACCAATCAATGCAAGAAATGCAGCAAAGAGGGTTTTCAAACTATTTAGAGGCATAAATCATGAATCAACTAATTAATATTCGGTTTCTCAAGAAATCAGTTTCAGTGATTTGCATGAACTACACTTGAATACATTTGAAAATTAACTTTTACGAATTCAAAATCTTAATAAAGGCAACATTTTGTAACAGAATAAGAAGTTTTACGCTAATGTTCTACAAGACTATCTTAACATCACTACACTATCCGTGCAGCCAGAGGAAAGTACGGAGAGACTGAGGAAGGGATGGAGTTAATCAGGAAGGAATAAAGTGGCTCGAGAAGGGATGCAATGAAAGGACTAAGAGATTCATGTGAATATCTTTAACCTCATAATATCCCTGATAGATAACTAAATATCAGAAGAACCGAGGCCGAGCGAAATGATGAGAGATGTGGACAGCTTAGATATAGTACTACATCTCTCTCTCTCTCTCTCTCTTAGTGCACTGCCTACTGGCAGGTCCATGGTGTATAACTTCGCCACTCTTCTCTGCCTTCCGCTTTCCTTTTCATTTCCACAAATGAGTGGTTCTTTAAATCACATAACATACTTAATCTCGGCCTGCTTCTGCCTCTACTTCATCCCATTCTACCTTCTATGACCTCAATTAATAGACCTTCTCCACTTATAATGTGTCCTATCCAACTCTTCTTCCTATTTCTTAATACACTTAAGAAATAGGAAGAAGAGGTGCATAGTACTACATATATTACTAATATTAGTATATTCTAGGCGTGATACTATAAGAACATATAATACCGTACATAAATTACACATAGGTATACATTTTCATACTTGGAACTATATTGTGGAATATTATAAAATAGCAGTTTTGTCAGATTTTACAAGAGTAAGCTAATCACTTGTGGAGGTCACTTTAAGAGACGATTAAGTCATATATATGGAAATAATGGGAAACCAACCCGAGAGCTACTGTGTTGTGAAGCATACGTTTATTACATACATTCACACAGACATACACACACACGTAAATATATCGTATACTTTATAAATACATGTATACAGATTGCTAAATATAGAATTACGAGAGAGAGAGAGAGAGAGAGAGAGAGAAAGAGGAAGAAGTGACATCAAGTAGTCAGAGCTGCAGAATGAGGAAATAGAAGAAAGGAATCGCTGTGGAAGTGGAGAGTGATAGCGTCATGGTATATCAGTTGGTCGTTAGCATGCAGTCGACGAGAGTATCTCACCGCTAGGAACAAAGATCCCATTGCGCCGTACAATCCCCATCATTGTAAATCAAGCCAAGTTCCACCGACTTTCCGATCGATTGACTTTCCAAAGAAATCACTGAATAGTCAGCTGTTAGCGGATTTGGGTAAACTATTATTGGACCGCAGGACTGGAGGATATACGTATATAGCTTTGGTAAATGTAGGGCGAATATTTATGCGGATACAGAGGAGAGGTAAGGGGAGGTTTGAGGAAGGCAACGGAAAACCACCTCATAAGCCATACGTTTCCCAAGCTATAGGCTACATAAGGTATGGATAAGGTATAGACTTTGTGAATGGGCTAACTTGTTGATCTAAGGAGTGCTCTTAGGGAGCGATAAAGAAGACTTTGAGTACGAATGTGTACCTTGAACCTGCCACTTCGTAGTGCACTGAAAAGAGAAGACAGAGGAGAGATGAATAGTTTATCGTAGAGATTTAATTAACTAGACATCTCTTATTATTATCTGTTATAATAGTTACAGCAGAAACAACACTACTCAATGCTTGGTTTTAATATTTAGTTCACTTTTTTTTTTTTTTTTTAGAAATCCCTATGTATTGTTTTACCCGTGCTGTGCCCTGGTTCTAAAGAACAGACCAATCGTGGACTGGACCTGTTTTAAAAGGCGACAAAACACTAAGATCCAAAACTAAAGCCAGAAAGGACATTCGGTTGGTAAGCGCCTACGCTACAGAAATTGGTACAAAATTGTTTAAAGGAATGGAAAAGTTTGTAAGGAATTGACTGATGATAGTGATACAGAGTGGGACAGAGAGGAATAAAGAAGATCTATTCGTACAGTGACCCTAATTAAACTGGGATTCACGGTTAAAAAAGGAGATGACGATGCTGATGATTTCTTTATTAGACAAAGTAAGTGTGAAAGTAATGTCAGAATTACTGTTAGCAATGTAAAGTTTTATCATCCACGAACAAACAGATATAACAACGATAGCGGTTTAATATTAACACCAGTAATTGCGATTTCTATTGCTACTATACTTGTGTGATTGAATTTTTATTAAATAGTCTATACATTTTTTTAAAATATTCATTATTATTATTATTATTATTTATTCATTATTGGTTGATTGCTCTTGTTCTTAAACTAATTACAATTCATTTGCATACAAATGTTTCATAGAACTGTTTTTAGATATAAACAAGTAGATTATTCAGCAAGTATCTTTAGGTATTAGAACATTGACATTTTAGATGACTTAGTCTATTTACCTATTAGCTAATTAGAACTTAATTAGCTAATTAGCATTCCTTTTGTGAAGGAATTAACTTGGTTATCTATGGAGTACTCTTTATGGGGGATGAAAAGAGACTCTGAGTACGAATAGGACCTTGGACCTGTACCTTGTCCTTGAACTTGTACTTGTTGCCAGAACTCTAGAGAGGGAGAGAAAAATAGAGAGAGAGTGAGAGAAAGATAGATAGAGACAGAGAGAGAGAGAAAGATAGATAGATAGAGGGATAGATAGAGAGATAGATAGATATATAGAAAGAGAGAGAAATATAGATTTAGAGAGAGAGATAGACAAAGCGAGAGAGAGAGATAGATACACAGAGAGAGAGAGAGAGAGAGAGAGAGAGGGAGAGAGTGGGGGAGAGAAAGAGAGAGAAAGATAGAGAGTGGGAAAGATAAAGTAAGACAGAGAGAGAGAGAGAGAGAGAGAGAGAGAGACAGAGATGGAACTCACCCGCTAAGAACACCGAGTACTAGGTTGAGCATGAAGAAGGAGCCAAGGATGATGAGAGGTATGAAGTAGATCCAGTTGTATGTGCTTCCTAGGGCATCGTTAGTCTGAAGAGGAATTAAAATACAAGCTAAATATAGTTTATAATTCTAAACAAACAATTACTTAACATTTATATTAGTGTAGCATTCCTATTTAATTCAGTTTAGTTTTAACGCCGCAATGATTTTATCATCATCATCATCTTCCCTTAAATCCCAGTTGAACCAGGGTCGGGATACGAATAGATCCTTGTTTGAAGTTTTTCCATTCGTTTAAATTTTGTAACAATTTCTGGAGCCTAGGCGCTCATCCACCGAATGCCCTTTCTGCCGTTGGTTTGAGTCTTGAATTTATGCCACTTTCTACGACACGTGCAAATTTACACGGTTGGTCTATTCTTCAAACAATCCGTACCAACACGGTGAACGCCGTAGAGATTTCATTTAAAACTCATTAAAATTTATTACTATTTAATTTTATTCTCTCATATTCATTGTTAAATACCACTTAAAGCGGTCTTAAATAGAACTCAACTGTGGTAGTTTATTTAACGACTGGATGAGCAAGTAAAATACTGAGCCAATAACTGAATGCTAAATTACTTAGCATTAGATCTGGTATCGAATTAATCAATTTAATGACGGTCCAATTGACGTATTTACTGATTAGTCATTTAATTTTAAGAATTCATTTAATTCATTGATCGATTGACTAACTGATTAGGCGAATGTTTTATACGATACATACATAATACATCACAGTCGTCCATCCTTCCATAGTAATGCACTGAAAGACTGTAAGCATGGCGTACAGAATATTGTCGAAGTTGATGATGCCATATTTCGGGCCCTCCCAGTTGGGCTTGCACTCAGATTTATTCTCCCGGCAGTACAAAGCCCCCCGAGCCATCACTGATTGATCGTGCCTCATCGGCATAGCGCAAGGCATCAATTCCTCCTCACCCATAAAGTCGTACTCACCTGTGAGCACAGTTTACATTTTAAATATAATATTATATATATATATATATATATATATATATAGGGGGCCACATCGTCGTAAGCAGAATCCCTCAAGAATAATGGTGTATCAAAAAGAATGTCATAAATTATTTAAGATCCACTCGTACGCGGACATGAAGACGAACGATAGAGATGAGTAGAGGCGTTAATACTATGGACCTGCCAGTAAGCAGTGCACTAAGAAAGAGAGAGAGAGAGAGAGAGAGAGTTAGAGAAAGAGAGAGATAGTATAGCTATTTTCAACATTATCTTCTTACCTTAAATCCCAGTGTAACCAGTCGGGATACGAATAGACTTTTTCCAATCCTTTCTGTCCCACACCATTTCATCAGTCAATCTCCTATTTTGCCCTTCTTAATCACCACATCCCCCGTCAGGAGTGGTCTACGTCTTTCAAATCCAAACTCTCCTGACTACATCCTCATCTGCCCTAACAATGCCCATACTATCTCAACTTCGACTGAGCCAACCTAACCCCGATCCCCTTAACATTCAAATTCATCCTCACATATTCATTTTCTAATCTGTCTTTTCAATTTTAGGACACATTAGACGTAACATTCTCATTTCTGCCACATGCAAACTCTGTAAATGTTTTCATTTTAAATTTATTTAAAATTATACGCTTTAAATCATGAATTTATAATTTATATGATTTGGACAATTTATGAAGCTGTTAATTTAAAACTGAAGATTATAATATATATATATATAACTAAAATATATATAGTTTGAATTTGAAAGACGTAGACAATAATATGCACTAAACATCCGTAACCGCAAGTACCGGCACTTAACGTCAGTTTTCTCATCCAAGGACGACGTCAGGGACGTCAAAGGGAAACAATATCCTAAACCAGAATCCAAAAGCAACCACGGCGAGTCTAAATAAAGGTTGAAGCCTAGTTTAGCGGTTAATTTCTGGCTCCAAAGCATGATAGTGACGTGCAAGCATTAGATTGGAATCTAATGCTTGCTTTTAAACGTATCTACTGATTCGTGGTCGGATATAATACCAACTTGTCACCATCTCGGAGAAATAAACGTATTTCTCGATCTAAAAACTAAAACTTTTCGTCTTTAGAGCTCTTCGTTACGGTAATAATCGCAAACAACGTTATCAAGGCTCGAGCGCAGAAATAACGAACAGGATGTCTAAAACACAATCAGCGTTTAATTGAACTAATAAGAACATATGCTTTCATTCTTGGCTATGCTTCAACAACGCATTGCAGAGGGGAGAAATTTCCACATGTAGTTTTAAAGAGGAATTCATGTTTTCCCTACGTTAAATAGCTGCGGAATTATACCCCAGTAAATGAGTCTACAGTAAAAAATTAAAAGACACCTCTCAGTTACAATGAGCACTTGAAACTGTCGTAATTAAAACCACGAGTGGAATTAGATTAAGTAGAACTTTCATATGTTGAAAAGTATTCAAGCTTGTAGAAACCATCAGAACAAATTGACTACTCTTTATATAGCGCTAAGCCTTGTGCAATACATTATATTTAGCTTTCTGTAATTTACAAAAATAATCAGCGAGTCATTAAAGTATATTAGATCCATGATATGGCTTGAACCATCTCTTTTAACCAAAAACACCAAGTATAAACAGCTAAATTAGTTAATAAGTTAAGTAAGTTAGTTAGTTAAGTTCGTATTAAAAGTTCATTTAAGATTTTAAGTTCTATTAATACAAATGTAAGAATTTGTATCCCGACCCTGGTTGAACTGTGATTCTATGACCATGACGATGATGATGGAAATGAAATGAGAGTAAGAATATGTATCACAGATCTGTCCATTGATAACATATTAGAGACAGAGAGTTAAACCTCACACGTCCATACGTTTAATTTTAATGATGTAACGATGATTTCTATAGCAGTGTCAAATCCGGTGACCGGTCGTAAAGACGGCTTTACAAGTTCTTAGATTGTTTTTACTAATTCTTTCCATGACTAATCGTATCTTTGCGGATGATAGCGCCAATTGGCAGCAAACTCCGATAACCAATTAACCTTCCAGGGAACCTAAGGTGCTCATTTGTAGTTGTATGGCTTTGAACCGAGGCCACTGTTAATCTGTTAAAGAGTGCTTCTTTTCCCTGGCAAACATTCTAACAGTTAAGCCATATCCCTTCTCCAGTTATATAATATTTGTTTAGTTCTCCAGTTATATGAGATTTTAAAAACAAATTCAGTTAATTACTTTTTAGTTTATTTCTGAACTTTTCTTGGGCTCGCCCGTCACTGACATCGCTTTCGAGTGAGGAAACTGCCGTTAGCTTTACCACCTTTTTAATATAATACTTGTTTCGCTTCTATTTTAGCTATAATGAATATTCGAACCTGTTTCGATAAATTTGCAGGCATTGTGAAAGGCACCGTTGAAAAACTCAAGGCCGATGATAGCGAATATAACGATAGCGAAGAGAACGAGAAGAGCGATTTGTAGTAAAGGAGCCATGGCTTTTAGAATAGACTTGAGGACAACCTGCAAACCTGTCAATTAATTAATCAATCAATCAACTAATCTAAAATGCAATTAAACAAGAAGTCAATTAATCAAAGAAAAGAAAACACCATCAATCAAACAAATCAATCAACATATCAGTTCTTTATTTGTTGATTCTTCATTCAATCAATCCTAAAATAAAATCAATCACACAGGTCTATAATGAAAGTAATTATATAATTAATATCAATAGATCAAAATAACTCAATTGATAATTAAGAAACACTATAAAGAACAATTTCTTTAAAAATATCATAGCTTGCCACTAAAAATTGATAAAATTCTCATTATACTTCAGAATATTTTAAATAAATACGGGCTGAGTCAGTGGCTTATTGGCAAGTTGTTAGACTGTGGATCAGTAGGTGCAGGGTTAAAATCCAGAGCTCTCTCCGCCAGTGGCATGCTATTCGAGCAGGAAACTGACGTCATTGTATAAAATCAAGGTATGAAATATGGAGTCATTGTAAGAAATCAAGGTGTGAAATATGGAGTCATTGTAAGAAATCAAGGTGTGAAATATGGAGTCATTGTAAGAAATCAAGGTATGAAATATGGAGTCATTGTAAGAAATCAAGGTGTGAAATATGGAGTCATTGTAAGAAATCAAGGTGTGAAATATGGAGTCATTGTAAGAAATCAAGGTATGAAATATGGAGTCATTGTATGTAATAAAGGTACGAAACATAGAGTTATTCTATAAAATCAATAAAGAAGAAGAAAATCAGCTAGACACTGTAAACATTGACATCAATATATATTCACCAAACTCGATTACATGTCTAACTAAAAACTTGTGATACCTAAATATGGAGAAACAAACATGAATAGAAGAGATTCCTGTTAAAACCAGTTTTAATCTACATGTACAAATTACATAAATCTTAACATTAAATTGACTTACAAAAATAAACTTTTTGCAAGTCTATTTTTGTCTACACGACGCATTCACAATTTCAATAAAGAGTTTAACAGACACAGGTATATACAGTGTATTAGATCAAAGCACGTTTGGTTTTGAAACTTGTTATACACCAAACTGCTCCTTCTCCTACTTTGATAAGCAGAAAATGTTAGGATGCGTCGATTTCATGGAGACTTCGCCAAATATCATGTAAGAAAAACATTTCATCTCGTCCAGTGCTTAGTTAAACTCAGCTTAAAACTCTGCTTAATAAGGGATTTAAAATGTCAATTGTTTCCGACACAACTGAATTTTACTAAACTGAGCTATTTAACGTCCTGGCCTAAAATTTGACTTTATTTACTTTTAGAAGTCCAAGTCTTAATGACCACTACTGCTAGTGTTTGCCATATTGAAAAGAATGGGTAATATAATATGGGCAAGTGGATAAATTTATCCACGAGTTTTATAAACTCGTGGATAAAGTTGTCAAAATAAAGAGTACGTAAATACCCACTGAACAAAGAATGCCGATGAATAAATAATAATAAATATATAACAGTAATAATTAATAATATTTAATTAATAATAATTAACAAAGCTAATAAATAATAATTGACTAATAAAAATAACTAAATATTAACAATAATAACAATTAATTACTACTAATTAATAATGCTAATCACGCAATGTATTAGACTGCTGTCATAGAGCAGGTCATATATTATAATATATGTTGTAAAACCACTACACATACAGTATAAGCATACACATAATCATATCATATATATAGCCATATTAATAAGCCTAATCTGGAATTACTTCTTCAGAACCACTATTGACGAAAATTAATTGAAATATGGGCATTTGCTAATCTGACCAATTTCTCTTTTGCAAAAACAGTTGAGAAAATAACAACTATCGCCATTCTATTACCCGTCACTGACATCGCTTTCGAGTGAAGAAACTGACGTTAAAACTAGCTTTACCAGCTTTGTTTCGCTAGTTACTTACTTGGTACACCAGAGACGAGCTTGAGTGGTCGTAGAACCCGCACCGCCCGAAGTGTTCGTAAGTCAAACTGGCTGCTCGATGCGCTACCACTCGCAGATATCGCCACGAACCTGTTTGAATTCAAAATATACTCATAAACAATATTACCGAAACAATTAAGTACCATTGAGATGATGATGACGATGTTGTGATGGTGGTGATGCTGATGATGATGATTATGATGATGATTATGTTAATATATCACTTCTTTATTCGTCAACATTTGACAGGAACAACATTAGACAAATCAAACAGCATAAACATAAAATTAGTATAAAAAATAACCCACCACCAATTACACAATTAGAGATGGTTTATGATGGTTATGATGATGGTGATGATTGTAGTGATGATGATGATGATGATGAAGGTGATGATGGTGATGATGATGGTGATGATTGTAATGACAATGATGATGATGGTAAAGATGATGGTGATGAAATGATGGATTCAGATTCAGATTCGTTATGATATATGTCAGGTATGCTATCATATGATATATGTCAGGTATGCTATCACGCAAATTTAAATTCTCAGGTAATACATTGTCAATTCATATATAGTCTCCATGAATTAGTGAATATCCGATATTTTACTTTCTGATTAACTCGGCTAAGAATCGAACCTTGGAGAGTTCAACTCAGCAATACTGATTTAAAATTGTCTGTTCTTACCTGCGGCTGTACACACTGAGCCATTTGATTTGGACCCTAAAACTAACAAACTTGTAGGCCTATGTCAGTTATTTTCTCTTTAGACGTAGCCCACATAATTTTCAGCCCTGGCTAACAGACGGTAGGCCTACCCATGGACAACAGCAACAACAACAATACGATTAGAGTGCTACTGTTGTCCATGACAACATTGAGCACTGTGAAACCAAATCAAAACCGATGAGCAGAGTGAGGGGTCCATAAACGGTGCGAGACAAAATCCGGGTGGTCAGTCCAAGGAAGGGTACTAGCGGAATGGAGGTTTACGTGTTGGTCTCAGATCGTGGACGTTTGGTGGATATGAAAAGTCGAAGAGAAAAGATTTCAATCGCCTACGAACCTGTTCGTAGAGTAGGAAAGGCTGATCAGGAATAGATGAGGGGGTGCGCAGAGTGGAAGGAAGAGACTTCCAGATCTGCGGGGCAGCATGCTGGAAGTAGCGCCTAGACAGCTTGCTACGTGAAGGGAGGCTCGGTCTCTTCGAGTAACTAACTTAGAGGACCTGGTGGGCCTGGAGATAGGTTGTCCCACTTTTAGTAAGTGGGACAGGTAACTATTACCAGGAGTGGTAATAGACTTATAAGTTAGAGAAACTGTCTTGTATAAAATGCGTTCTCTAACTTTGAGCCAGTGTAAGGACTTGAGTATAGCAGTAACATGAGAATGTTTGGAGCTACAAAAGACTGCACGTGCAAGGGCATTCTGGAAGAACTGCAATCTATCAATCTCTAAACTGGGAAGATTTAGAAATAGGGAGTTACAGTAATCCAGTTTGGATTGCACGAGAGCAGCGCCAATTGTAGTGGCAGTCTCGAGAGAAAGAAATGGTCTTATTCGACGAAGATCGCGAATATGAAAGTAACATGCCTGTGATGTTTTAGTGATATGTTCGTGGAATGAGAGGTGGTGGTCAAGGACAACACCAAGATTCTTCACAGAAGAAACTGGTGTGACTGAAACATCGGAAGAGAGAGCCAAGGACACTTCGTTCAGATTTGAAAGTTGCTGAGGTGTTCCAAATAGCACGAAGTCAGTGTTGGATGGATTGAGTGCAAAAAAAATGGCAGACATCCAGGAAGATATCTGCTGAAAGGATCGCTGTAGACAAGCCTTAGCATCAGGATAGGAGGGGGGGGTGAAGCATGTGTACAGCTGAGTGACATCAGCGAAAAGTTGATATCTAATGAATGTGAAGAGATCAAGGAGCTTAGTGGAATAGTGCATAAATTAAAGAGGATAGGACCAAGTACAGAGCCCTGAGGCACACCGTACTTGAGGATGGAAGGCGGAGAGGAATACTCTTGAACTTTGACGCTAAGAGTACGGTCGGTGAGATATGAAGTAAACCAGTCCTTTATATAGAGCATTATACATGTAAGAAGATACATTATATATTAATTATCTAGAAGTCCATGGCCTACCTATCTCGAACTCTCCTAAGTCTTATCATATATTATACTAACAATTATAAGTACATTACTAGCCTCGTGTAGCTGCATGTTCCGTTTGAGAGGTTCTCTGTGTCGTCTTACGATGAGGCACCAAACGTTAAATTTTCATTTTATTGACTTGTGTTGCACCGTATTGTAATATGTATCGGAGAGTATTGTGTCTAGTACTGTAGACAAGACTGTATTCTCAAAACATGTAAATACTCCCGAGTATGTTAAGTAAATAAATGAACCTGTACAGTGTACATCTTGATCACTGGAAGCTCATTAATGATTACCCTGAGGACCTTGGCACGTTAATTTTACTGCTAGCCTACTAGTCCTACTGCTCTACCCTATAGGTTAACAACTGTAGGCTAGTAGTATTGCAGCCTACAGGCCAGATGTTGGAGTGAGGCTTAAGGTCAAGGGTGCCATAGTTCGCCCCTTCCCAACTCTGTGCAATTTTATGAACTTAAAATTTATTGTTAGATCAACAAAATGGAATTAAGAATATCGTTTACCAGTGGTCTCTTAGAGTACAAGGGGGTGCGATCATTGTCAATAACTTCAGTCATACAAAAGCTAACAAAATGATTGCATGATTTAAAAAGATCGCGAAAAAATTTCTGGCTACCCGAAAAAATATCTGGATCCGCCCCTGTTCACACGCAATAGTTAACCCACTAAAAGTCAATTTTAAACCACTTCACATCCATGTAGCAGACATTGAAGTTTTAAATCTTATTCTCGTAAATACATAAACCAAAAATGGTGCTGCATAAAAATGTTAAACCTAAATGACTCAGGCCTACTTCAAACCAGTAACTTATTTAAATCTCTCTAAATCAAATTACGTGTCGCTGCTTTTCAGCGTTTGTAAGCACGATAGCATGCTGAAATGAATAATACATCTCAGGAGGGCAATGTTTTATCATTTCTAATTCATCGCCGCATCCCCAAAATAGTCATTAGCCCTGGATAATTTGATTTCAAGCTTGCACGCGTTAATCCACAGCAGTGTTTAGAATATGTTTACAGTATTGTGAGTTTAACTATCTAAAGCTGCGCCCTGCGCGACACTTGATAGTAAATCCAAGTTTTACGTCTGTTTCCTAAATCTTCTGTCACAGACGATCCTGCGGTGTCCTCGGGTTATTTTGTTTTTCAGGCAGGCTTCATACCAACTGGGCTACCGGCCGACACAGGCCTACACTCGCCTACACTTGTCTACCCTTGCCTACTTCTGCCTACACGTGCCTATACCTGCCTACTCTTGCCTACATTTGCCTACTCTTGCCTACACCTGCCTACTCAGTACATCCTAAGATATTTAGGCATATATTTGATAACTTACGTCCGAGACTTCGTTTTTAAATCAGAAAACAGAAGTTAAACATTCTTTATACTTGTACTGTATACTTAACGCTGTGCTGGTAAAAAGTAAAGCTCATGTAAAAGTCAGTTTCCTCACTCGAAAGCGATGTCAGTGACGGGCGAGCCCAGGATTTGAACTCCGCACATACTGATCCGCGATCGAATATCTTACCGACATCGCCAGCCATTGGCTATGCCGGTGCTAAAAACTGAGAGTGACGGAAAAAAATATAATATCAGAAGAGCTAGAGAGATGCTAAATTTAAGGTAGACTAATTGCGGATTTAACAGCGTCAGCCGAGGTAATATATCAATCTTTATTTCACAGAAAGGCAGAAAATTAAGCCATCAGTGACAAAATAGCGAGCATTACAATACACGAGAAATAATAAAGAGTAGATAATTAATTAAATGTAAGTGACAACCCTTATCAATAACTCGAAACTTCCTTCTTTCTGTTCTTCCTTCAGTTTTTAGTAAGCCAACTGGATATAATCATGAATACTTCCCTGACCATTTTTATCGCCGGACTGGCTTTCGTTTAGGACCTTACTTCTCCTCAACACATTTCTTTCGCAGATTGGTCTGGGTGAATTGATCTGTAGCGATGTGTGCTGTGGGGATGAGGAAACGGACGTTAAAACTTTATTATTATTGTTATTATTATTATACCTCAGATATACCACAGTAGTCTGAGGCATATCTTATAGGGAATCGCTTTTGAATACAGCTACTTTTTGATTAAATTTGACTAATTTACAGAGAAATACATAGTGCAGTCATAGTAACTGATTACATTTAATCAGTGTATAGTAATTGACGTCTCTGACATCATCCTTGGTTAAGAAAACGTACGTTAAACCTTTTACTACTATTATTGTGAAACGGGACAGGAGTATACTCAACAGACCCAGTGACGACGACAACGAAGTCCATCATGTTCCAGATGTTTCTCAGATAGGAACCCTTGTGCATGACGAAGCCTAGAGCAACCACTTTGAACAAAGCTTCGACGCAGAAGATTGCCAGAAAGTAAACCTCCGTGTCTTCCTAAAATGAATACATTCCTAAAGATTAAGTTGTGTCATTTTCCGATAATTATGTTAGAGAATATTGTGTCATCTGGAGGACATTGTATCATTCGGTGGACTTTGTATCATTTCCTGGACTTTGCATCATCTAGTAGACATTGTATTATCAGGTGAATTTTGTATAATATGGTGGGTATTGTATCATCTAGAGGGTATTTTATCAGCTGCTGGACTTTGTATAATCTGATGGATTTTTTAAAATTATCTGGTGGACTTCGTATCATCAGATGAACTTTGTATCTATAAACAGTAGGCTAATGCGCTGCTATGTGCTGTTATGTGCTGTTATGTGCTATTACTTGTATGTGCTGTTATATACAGTTATGTACTGCTACGTGCTGGCATGTGCAGTTATGTGAAGTTATATGCTGCTATGTGCAGTTATGTGCTGTAACGTGCAATTACGTTGTAATGTGCCATTGTGTGTTGCAATGTGTTGCCATGTGCCGTTATGTATTACGTGCTTTTATGAACAGTTACGTGCTAATCTGTGCTTTTATGTGCAACTATATACTGTTACGTGCTGGTATGTGCTGTTACAGCTGTATGCTGTGCTGTTATTCTACAATACAACGAGGGGTACATACGAGGTTTTGAGCTAGGGGTGTCTTGTCCCCCTGTGGCAGGTGCTCCTCCAGGGCCAGCACTATGCAGTTAGCGATGATCGTCAGCAGCACCATGTACTCGAACGGCGTGCAGGCACAATATCATTAGGTCAAGGCACAAATTACGTACTTTGATAATAACATAACTCAGTTGAAATATTTAATTGCAATAAATAAAAAAATTTAAATAATTTCAAAACCCCGGCATGCAATTGTAATGGAATGAAAATAAGATTTTCAGTAAAAATACAATATGCTTCTATATATAGGTATAAACACATCTATCCACATGCATACAGCTCAAAACTAGTGTCTGGTGGAGGGGGGGGCTAAGGGTTGGTATCAATATCTGCTTCATGTAGACATTAGTAATCAATTACCAGTCGGACTCTTGGGAATTAGGATCGGCGGAGTCAAATTGGAGCGGACGTCAAAACCAGCACATGGAGCTGGCTGGAGTGAGTCCCTGGAGACACAATGCCCGTGTGGCCGGAAATAGTAATCAGTCACTTGATGAGTTCTGTGCATCCTGCGAAAGTGTGGATTGCGGAAATATTCCAACCACGGATATTAAATTAGAGGGAAATAATATGTTGTTCTATGTTCAGTATGAATATTGAAATATATTTATTTATATATAAATTTGTATTTATAAAAATATGTATATATTTATTTATATATATATATATAGCATATATTAACAATAGCATTAAATTAACACAAATATTATTACTAAATAAATATTATTAA
Organism: Enchytraeus crypticus; assembly: GCA_905160935.1. Lineage (NCBI taxonomy): Eukaryota > Metazoa > Annelida > Clitellata > Enchytraeida > Enchytraeidae > Enchytraeus > Enchytraeus crypticus. The sequence goes on from CAJHZI010000468.1 coordinate 300,801, forward strand.
TATTAATATAATTAAAATGAATATCACTGGCATTGTTAATAGTGGTATTACAACTAAACTTATGTTTACATATCCAATGCTAATGCATTCAACACTATGGTTCGAATATGATAAGGGATGAAAACCGGTCAGTTAATTCTCCAAGATTACAACTATCCAAATGAAGTGTTTTGACCTTCTCTAGTTTTCCGTAATGATACAAGTTGATGGATGCAATACGTTGTTATAGGTATTATGCAACAACATGTCCTTCAGTTTTACACCGATATAGACTGGTAAAAGCCCGCCACTCGATATTACATACTTATATACATATATAATAATAATAAAGGTTTAGCGTCCGTTTCCTTATCCAAGGATGATGCCAGGGACGTCATCCTTGATGAATACGTCATGAATACAATAGTGTTTCATTTTAACTAAAAGTTACAAATGAAGACGTATTGAAGAGAGTGGGTACAGATAGACAGTTGACAAATGCTATAAGGAATATGAAGAAGACTTGTATAGGACGCATTCTAAGAGAAGATAGTTTTTTAAAGGAGGTCAGAGAAGGTAGATAACAGGAAATAGAGACCAATCAGACTGAGATTATGAATGTTAGATGATATAAAGATCCACTCGTTTTGAACATGTAGAGGAAAACGGAAGACAGAGAAAAGTGGAGGTGTTACACACCATGGACCTGCCAGTAGGCAGTGCACTAAGAGAGAATAATGTTTTATTTTGCTGATAAAGTAGTGAAGCTGCTAAGCTCCAACGATAAAGCAATAGAACCAAGTCAGGTTACTACTTGATGGCACCTCATTGACTTGAAGAGCACTGGATTTGAACCCGGGACTATTACAGAACTAGTCAGCTGTCGAGAGACTTGCCTATAAGCCACCGACTCTGTCTATGCGACAAAGATAATACTGTCTATATTTCACAGAATAATATATTCATACCTAACGTTCTACTTCTTTTCCACCGGAAAGTTCAACGCATATCCTTTTCCAGTGTGATGCCGTTACACATCAAGTGTCAGATGCTACCACGGGACCAGTGGGATTACTCTTGCTATCCATCAAACTTATGAAAAAGAAAAGAAGTCACAATAGACTTAACCGATGGAAAAGGTTCACAAGGGATTGCTTGTATTTCTGGCCATATCGTCATGTCAAGAGCCAGTTTTAAATTTGATAGTGGGAAGTTCTACGGAGTTCTGTCTGCATTTATTCCTCCTCTTTTCATTTCTCACTCATCTTTTTTTCACTCACTCTATCCCTCGGTTAGTTCAACTAAACTTAACAAGCATTCATGATATCATTCAGTATTTCAACGTTTTACTCTTGGATTTAGTGGATTTGGAATTTTGAATACATTGTGAAATTTTTAACAATACTATCTAGCTTTAATAGGATATATTCTAGACTTTAATGAGTTTGAAACTGAAAATGAGTTTAAAATTAATCAACTGTTACCCTAAAACAATAAAAATGCAATATTTCATTGTAAGATCTAAGACACATCTGGATGAAATATATTATTTATTCTGGGCCGTTACTTAAACTTTGAGAAAATGAATTAATATTAAAATAAGCTAATACGTTAAACTATCATAGTCATTAATTATATAAAGATTTACAATATTTAGGGTTTTATAGTGTAAAATAACTAAGGCAACGAGAAACCACCTCAGAAGTCATACTTTTCCCAAGCTATAGGCTACATAAGGTATGGATATAGCATGGACTTCGTGAAGGGATTAACTTGTTGATCTAAGGAGCGCTCTTTTGGAGCGAGAAAACAGACTTTGAGTATGAACATGTACATTGAACCTGTCACTTGGCAGGACATTGAAGCAGAAGAAGAGTATAAAATAATTAGTAACTCTATATTAGCTCTATGATATTGATAGATCAGTTGGCAAGACCAGGAGACTAATTGAAGAGCCATTCAGAGGAGGGATCAGAAATTTTTCGGGAGGGGGGTGCAAATATGTGTATGGCATATGTGTATGATTGACTATAAACGGCGAGCCTGGGACCCCGACTGGTTAAATTTCTCTTCGTTAACATAGTTTAACTGACGTTAATCATAGTTTTACCAGAATGTGCTTTTTTTAAAGATTGCATAGATATTTTGGGAGGCATGGCCATCCTGGATCCACCACTGGGGCCATTGTTAGAGGTGTGGAAATTTTGGAAGATGTCTTTAATATTCATTATCACCGGCAGAGGTGTTTCTATATAAAGTTCTGTAGTATGGATTTAATAAAATATCAACTATTAGTTTTTCGCTTCTTTGTCATCAATTTAAAATTAAGTCAACATTTCCTTAGTGTTCTGCAAAATGACAGGCCCAAAGTACATATTCAAATTCAGTGTCTGCTTTCACGCTCCCTAAACAACACTCCATAGCTTAACAAGTTAATCTCTTCACAAAGGACTATGCCTTATCCGTAGCTTATATGGCCTATGGCTCGAAAATGAAAGGCTTCTGAGGTGGTTTCCCATTGTTTTCCCTAGGGAAGGCATGCAACGGGAAACCACCCGATGCCTTACCCGTCTTAGGCCAACCCTTAAGGTAAGATATATATAGTCAAACCATGAGAGGAGATGATTTCCATTCAGCGAACACACCAAATAACAACGTTGTTAACGAAAACAATACAACTTGTCTCTGATTAATCAATCGTACCTTTTCAATGCAGCTGTCTGCAGTTTTGAAACCGTCTTAGTCCACGGGTAAAAACAGAAATACGTGATCGGTAGTTATAGAGCTGTCTAAAGTCCGCACAGGGACCTTATTGAATTACGCGACAAATATTCGCTGACAACTAAAATACAAGAGGATTCGGCTAAACCGGATGAAACAGTTGAGTCCTTTGGGATTCCTTGGGACTCCGTATTCTTCCCGAATATACAGTAGTAAGTGAATATCACGTTAATTCAAGAGACACGCAGACGTACGTATAACAAACAGAGAGACTAAAATTATGTAATCTTAAAAAAATTTGGAAGGAAGATATTAAGAAACTGGAGGCATTAGGAAATTTGGATTTGAAGAAGAACGGAGTGGATTTGCTGGACTCAAAAGGTTACAAATGAGGAATTTCTGGAGACAGTTGGTAAAGATAGACAGTTGATAAATGTATTAAGAAATAGAAAGAAGAGTTCGACAGGACATATTCTAAGGGGGAAGGTCTATTAAAAGAGGTCATAGAAGGTAGAATGGAAGGAAAAAGAGGGACAGGCCGAGATTAGGTATATTAGATAATTTTAAAAGACCCACTCATATGTGGAAATGAAGAGGAAAGCGGAAGACAGAGCAGAGTGGAGGCGTTATATACCATGGACCTGCCAGTAGACAGTACACACGGAGAAGAAGAATAAATTTAGAACTGATCTACCAATGTCAGAAAGGGTATACGTTTAGTATGGGTCTAGGCTTCAGAAATTTGGTACAAAAACTTAAACGAATGTACATGTAAAATAGTCTATTCGTATCCCGATCCTGGTTATACTTGGATTTAAGAGAAGATGATGATGATATCGATGCTGGTTGCGAACTCACATGACAAATTTTATATGAAAGTTCAAGGTATTTTAAATGAATTATTATCGTTTACCTTTTTTGTTTATTTCGACACAAATTGGTTCAAATTCATATACAGTGCAGGCTTTGCGAAGTCAGATTCAGTAAAGATCATACCTCAGAATTTAAATTATACCTGCGAATTTTTTCCTTCTTTGCAGAGAACAAGAGCTGATTTCCGTAAGTTTAGCTTTTCAAAGATACTGCAATATCTTGATAAAATGGGAAAATAATAATAGCCATCCTCCATGCATCTGATTTTTACATCACAGAAATATTTTTAAAATTAACATGTAATATCTAGAGATTTATCCATAATAATAGTCCTTTCATTAACATGAAGAATACGAAATTCCAAAATTAAAATTCACCATTTAAAAGTGTATGTATTAGAAATTAAATTAAATCGGACTTCAACTTTCGCTGATTATCAACTGTGCAGGTCCAAGATGCACATTCTCCAGCACTGACTTCTAGCAGAGCTGGCTAAATAGTTGTAGTACACTGCTCTCTCTCTCTCTCTCTCTCTCTCTCTCTCTGTATCTCTATTATATCTCTGCATCTCTTTATCTACATTGAATATCTTAATAGCGTAGGGATAACGTCATGACGTTTTAAATG
>CAJHZI010000468.1:307500-347500 GCA_905160935.1 Enchytraeus crypticus
GAAGTTCCTGTTAAATACATGTAGAAGGTTACGACAATTGATGGTCAATTAAGAAATCATTAACTAGAATCATTAGCTAAACATAACGTGTTGTATTGACGGCAATAAATTCAGTTTCAGTTTTTATTCCATTTTCAACTACCCATTTTCCTCCAGTATCTACCCGAGCCAATATTTCCCATTAGTTTTCGTTATTGTTTGCTAGTTCTTTTTAATTTTCGTTCCAGATTTAGGACGTCGTTTGTAACCGAAAGATTACTAAATACTCCAAAACAGATACAACCTGCCACAGGATCCAGATAAAACTGTTTACACAGAATATAGACATCGGTGTATCAAGACAGGATTTTCGCCAGTTAATAGCCAAGCCATATAGGACCTTATCCTTTCATTCAATGCAATAATTTTAAAACCGTTTTGTGTGGATAACATTTTACTACACTATAAAAACTATACGTTATCAAGTCATTAGTATATGTTATCAAGCCATTAAAATACGTTATACTGGCTGGAGCCAGTGGCGATGTTGGTAAGATAATCGATCGCGGATCAGTATGTGCGGGGTTAAAATCCTGGGCTCGCCCGTCACTGACATCCATTTCGAGTGAGGAAACTGACGTTAACATTAGCTTTTTTATCACTAATTAGAACTGGCTGATGACCGAGTAGGCAAAGCACGTTACGATGAGCCATAGGCATCGGGTCAACTAAAGGGACCGCCTCTGACGTTTTATTGGATGTAGAAAACAGCCGTTAAATTTAGTGCTGTAAACTAAACTGTGCTCGAATTGCTATTCAAGATAAGATTGGGATAGATTTGTGTTATCTTGGTACAAGAAAATGCGGATTATGATGTGCTTAGAAAAGTGGAAGGAGGAAAACTGGAATGATGCTCAGCGCATAAAGATTTCCATGCAGTTTTACAGTGGCGGATCCAGTGGGGCCAGGGGGCTCGGCCCCCCTCCCTTAGGCCCGACGATAAAAAATTTTAATCTATGTTTTCATTGTTTCTAAGGCAATTTCAAGATGTAAATATGTTTTAAGAGCGCTATAGGGTGGTTAGGGATGTGGGGGTGCGAGAGGGAATTCGAACAGTCCGACTAAATTGAATATTTTGGAATTGGAAAAGGTTAAAAAAATTCAGAAGTGAAAAAATTAAGATACTTTTTTCTTAAACAAAGGTAGGATTTTAGGCATTTTAGGATTTCCTCTCACTTTAGTGCGGGTATGAGTGGGGGGGGGGAGGTAAGGTAATTGGATGTACTCACTCTATAACCGATCGCAGTATGCTGAAAGATTTTGAGCCCCCCCCCCCCACACACAGCATTTGTTCCAGTTACGTCACTTGTCCCGAAGAAGGCGTGGCGTAAGCAAAAAATGTGTGCACTCTCCAAAAAAAATTTCGGGCCCCCCTTAAAAAATTCCTGGATCCGCCCCTGCAGTTTTAGTAAATTTATTAAGATATTATATTTCGTCTTTCCTGTTTTTATATTTCGTAGCCGCATTTCTGAGGAGGGCAACGGGAAACCACCTCAGAAGCCATTCTTTTCCCAAGCTAGAGGCTACATAAGATATGGATAAGGCATCGACTTTGTGAAGGGATTAACTTGTTGATTTAAGGAGTGCTCTTATGGAACGAGAAAGAAGATTTTGAGTATGAATATGTACCTTGAACTTGCCACTTGGCAGTGCAATAAAGAGAAAGAGAACCGTATAGTTTCATAAGTTTAGAAATAGATGAATCTCTCTCTCTCTTAGTGCACTACCTACTGGCAGATCCATGGTATATAACGCCTCCACTCTTCTCTGTCTTCCACCTTCCTCTTCATTTCCACAAATGAGTGGTTCTTTAAATCACATAACATACTTAATCTCGGCCTACCCCTGCCTCTTTTCCTTCCATTCTACCTTCTATGACCTCATTTAATAGACCTTCCCCCCTTAGAATGTGTCCTATCCAACTCTTCTTCCTATTTCTTAATACATTTATCAACTGTCTATCTGTGCCAACTCTCTCTAGAACTTCCTCATTTGTAGCCTTTTGAGTCCAGCTGATCCTCTCCATTCTTCTCCAAATCCACATTTCCAATGCCCCCAGTTTCGTAATATCTTCCTTTCTTAAGGTCCATGTTGCACAACCAAAAAATAGCGTGGTCCAAACCAAAGTTTTCACTATCTTTATCTTTGTATCTTTCTTCAGACTTTTTATTAATAGTTCTTTTCTATTACCAAAGGCCGCTTTTGTTTGTGCAATCCTACTGCATATTTCAGTCTCACATTTCCCGTCATCGGTTATAGTATGACCCAAATATTTGAAACTCCTTACCTGTTACAATTTCGTACCATTTATTGTGATATTAACTTTACTTTTAGTATTGGACACTCTCATAACCTTCGTCTTCTTTATGTTAATCTTCATGCCATATCTCAATGCCGTATCATTCAGCCTAGCCATTATCTTCTGAAGTCCCATCTCGCTCCCTTCTACCATTCCTTGGCCATCTGCAAATCGTACATCTTGTAACAATTTCCCTCCTACTTTTATTCCTTCTTCTATGTCTTCCATCCTCCATCATTGCCGAATAGACGAATATGAGAGTATATATCAGTGTTTTATCAAAAAATCTTGAGAATATGTAGATCGAATTGTTTCGAAAGGGCGCACTAAGTCGAGACTGATCATACAATAGAGTAGATGAAAAATAAAATATAAAATAAATAAAAAATCCATCTCTACCTGTGCGTTTTAGCGGCACTAGCTTTATGGTGTTATACATCATATGGTTTATGATAGACTGATCATACAATAGAGCAGCTGCACTCTAGAAACAAAAAGCTAAGTTAACTCCAACTGTTCGTTGTAGAGGCACTAGCTTTATGATGAGTTTATCAATGGAGTGCTCAATCGTAGCTAAATTGTGACGAGTATGAATATTTGCTATGGGTTAGATATTTATAAAAAAGGAGAAATATAGAAAGAGAGAGAGATATATATATAGAGATAGAGAGATAGAGAGATATAGAGAGAGTGTGTGTGAGAGAGAAACGATAAAATTGAGCACTTTTGAACGAACTTCGACGAGCGAGAAATAAAAATGCCTTTAACAATACATATACTGTATAATATCTGGAAAAGTAGTCCAATATCCAGAAAACCGGTCCAAGACCGCTGCAGAAGTGAATGAATAAATTTATTACAGAAAGCTAATTGAATTATTAGATATTCACTTTTTAAATTTCACTCCAATCCTCTCACAAATCTTGAAAAAATGCTTTAGAATTCATTAAACGGTGCATAATGAATCCATCGAAGTGGTGCTTTGATTGGCGTACTGGCAATCAAATTTATTAGGATAATCTTATGCAAATAATTCCTTCGAGTAATCGTTGCTGCAGATGTAGGCTTCACGAAATGATATTAATATTTCTAATACTGAAATTGCATTACGTTATACGCCCAGCATATTATACATTTAATGTATCGGTTTTTACTCCCTTTATGTTAACATTTCCTGACCATCTCCGGTAAAATATTCGATAGAACCTGACATTATTGTTTAACTAACACTGACCTTTCGTACTGCAAATGCATTTTAGCTATTAATGCCATTAATAGCTCGTAAAAACCTTGTGCGCTAAATGGAGGTATTTCTGATTCAGCTACATGTATTTGCCTTCATTTTTGTTTTGTATGTCTTTCTGTCTTTCTATATTGAGAATCAATGCTACAAATATTATGCTATATTTAGGACGCTCATATTGATTAGCGATATCATTTATTGACTATTATTCATTTCTTTATTCGTCAAAAACAGACAGGATCAAGATGCATCACATATAAATATATACACACACATACACACAAAAACGTAGGATCATAAAACAATCAAAAATGAAATACTAGAAACTTTACTAGAATTCCTGCTAATACCAGCACTAGCATTAAAAGCTTCGTAAATTAAATACACGCTTCTACCATAAGACACTCTATTGTCTAGAACCATCGAACAATTTATAGGCAATCTAAAACAATGACACATTTTATCTAAATCCCTCAACAAATATCTAATTACAAAATGCTTTAAAATTATATTTATACTGAATCTATTTAGGCTGCTTCTAAAGAAATTAAACATAAGTTTAACTCTAATGTGCTTAAAATCCAACTTACCCAACCCTATCATAATTGGCTTAACAGATTCCCATTTATGATAGTTAAATAGCTTTCTATAAACACTGTTCCAGGCAACATTTAAATCATGAATTTGATCGTTTCTAAGTGAAATACTAACAGTGGCACAGGTCAAAATGGGCAAGCAGTAGGACTCTAAGAGATGCAATCTTTTAGAGTCCTACTGCTATTAAATTTATTAAAATTATTTAAATTTGTATTGCATAAATAATTAATAATGACTATTGCCTACTTAATACTATTTATTGATTATTGAAACTTATATTGATATTTCAGATTGATATTTTTATTAATGCTAAGATAATTAAAGATAATTATTTAATTAAATTTTATTTAATTAACTTTCATTATTTTAAAGTCAGTTAGTTAGAGCCTTAGAGGTTGTTTCCTTATAGTATCTAAACCTAAACAACAACCAATTAACAGTCTTTAAAATAATCAAATCTAATTAAATTATTAACTTTAATTAAAAGTAAAAAAGTCTCAACAATTAAGTTAATCCACTAGTGGGTAGTTTTTCAAAGTGGATAGATTTAAGGCCAGGTATTTATTCAGTCAGATAGCTTGAAATATACGTCGAGGGATAGGTAAATAGCTAGGATAGGTTAGATTTTAACAAAAGCTAATGTTAATGTCAGTTTCCTCACTCGAAAGCTATGTCAGTGACGGGAGAGCCCAGGATTTGAACCCCGCACACACTAATCCGCGGTCGAATATCTTACCGACATCGCCACTGGCTCCACCCAAACTTTTTGTAGGTAGGTTAGTAGAACAGCAGTACAGTTCGTTATCTTTAATGTCAAGTCTAGTATATAAATATATTTAACGTCGTGTTTTACTATTTGTAGGAATTGAAATATGACATATTTCTCCATTACTTAGTAATTACTACACAAATGAAAACTTCGACTTAATTTTCATCCTATAGCGCCATTTTTTATACTTTCAGACCTTCTGTTGATGGGATAAATGGGCTACGTTTAAAAGGTATATTTCTAAGCAGATAATTAATTGAACTGATATTTTCAGATTTGTTCTTTAGAATATTACATACATGACGTATGAAATTATAATAAAGGAGTTGACACAACAATAATTAAATTTGTATTGTATGAATAATTACTAAGACTCTTGATAGGTATAGACATGCATGCACATTCATGTACTGCACTAGTAAATGCAAGCTCACTATATAAAATGAAACCAAAAGAGACTAGAATAAAAATATTTTATGTATTTAAAAATTAATGAAGCTCTTGAGAAAATCGTGCTATTGAATGCTGACCGTGCCTCTTACGATAAGTTCCTCGCGTAAATGCGAACAAACGCCGTGTCTAGAAGACAAGGTTATCAAAACCCGTCAAATTGGCTAAAAGAGTCATTCGGCACACTCCATTACGCAGATAAAAAAAGCTGCTAGGAATGCAAGAATGCTGCTAATGTCCACTCCACATTGATTTTCCACCGACAGACAACTGTACTAGGATCCTAAGGGCACGGCAATGATGTTAAATTAACAGGATAATCTTACTGAATGAACGGTCAACAACAAAAATCATTTTACGCATGTTTTGATTGGTTTAATATTGCAAATGTATATTAAATTAATATTGCAAATGTAGAAAAAGATAGTGAAAACCTTGGTATGGGCCACGGTATTATATGGATGTGAAACATGGACCTTAAGGAAGGAAGATATCAGGAAACTAGAGGCATTGGAAGTGTGGATATATAGGAAAATTGAAAGGATTAGCTGGACTCAAAGATTACCAATGAAGAAGTCTTGAGGGTGTTGGTACAGATAGACAGTTGATAATGTATTAAGAATTAGGAAGAAGAGTTGCATAGGGCACCTGTATCTACAGATTCTTCAAATATGATTGGTATCCGTACAGAAGATATCCGGTCCGTTATGAATCATGGAGAATCCATACTCTTAATCCTCCACGCAAGGCTAGGATTCTTTCTGTGGTGAATTTTATCGGAGGGTTGAAATGCTGAATCCCCCCTATCTGATTCTCTGATTATAAATAAAAAAGTCGTGTAAAATTTAATATGGCGAATGAAAACGTATAAAATAGTAAAGTAAACACAACTATAAAATAAAGTAAATCGAAAAAAATTATTTTAATATATAAGTCAATAATAAATAAACTAAAGTAAATAAAATAAAGTATAAAATAATAAAGTTAATTGGCAAACGAGGAAGGTTAGAAAAAAGTTTAATGTCAATTCTCAGTATAATTAGTCAGTCACACGGTGAGCGCGAAATTTGAACCTTGTAAGTATTGGTTTACAATCCTAAACTTTACCGAGATGTTATTGTCTCAGCTCAAAACCAAATGTTAAATTCTATGCACAACCCAAGTTTAACAAGAATCCAATGTAGTTTATTTTTGGATTAATATAAAACGTTTTTAAACTTTTGTAGAAAACATATCGTAAAATGCTCCGATTTGTTTGAATATTAATGCTTCTTAATGAAACTTGAAGAAGCTCAGCATAATAAAACTTCGAATCGTTATAGTTTTGTCTGAGAGTTATTTCAAATTGACGTCGACTGAAGTACTAGTTCTCCCGAAGCAATCCTTAAATCTCCACTTTTGTCTTTTTTAATTCACCAGCTACAGACTGACCTCACGCTCGTTACGCTGCATTCATCGAGCCGCCCCAGGTGAGAGTACAAATATAGCGATATAGTGAGTGAGCGAGTGAGTGAGCGAGCGAGCGAGTGAGCGAGTGAGTGAGTGAGTGAGTGAGTGAGTGAGTGAGTGAGTGAGTGAATGAGTGAGTGAGTGAGTGAGTGAGTGAGTGAGTGAGTGAGTGAGTGAGTGAGTGAGTGAGTGAGTGAGCGAGCGAGCGAGTGAGTACAGAACGGGACGAAATAGACTTTGCAATGCAGTTATTCGCCAAAATTATAGTGGAATAGCGTAGGAATAATGACCGAGCAAATCAGTAAATGTATATTTACAGCAAAATAAGGAAGTTAGAATAAACCAAGCAAAATCATGATTCATTTGTCACCTAAGCCGTGGTTGACGAATACGGTCGTTAAATAGTCGTTATTTTTCAGTGAGCTAGTGGCAATGCAAATAACTACTATTTGTCAAATAACAAATAAACTGAAAAATAACAATGATAAATAACAACTATATGTCAATTGGTACAGTGGTTATATAATATTGGAATAGTCGCTAAAATGTTGACTTCTGATGAAACTGAAATTAACATATATTTAGCCTCTTTGATCTTTTAAAACAACAAAATTAGCAGTAACGAGTAAAACAGAATTGAATAGAAGCTTACAGTACTCAATCGTACTGTGCAATACTCTACAGTACTGTAGAGTACGGTTAAGTACTGTGCAGTACGATAAAATACTTTACAGTACAGTAGAGTTCTTCACAGTACGGCAGTTGGCAAAGCACTACACAGTTTACAGTACAGTCGAGTACTGTATAGAATAGCAGAGTGCTTTATAGTACAGCAGAGAACTGTACAGTACAGCAGAGTACTGTACATTACAATAATGTATAGTACAGTGCAGTACTATACAGTACGGTTTAGTAAATAAAATTCCTTCAATTTAACTATACGTTTTGCGGAGCACAAAAACCTCACCAGATGATAGCACAACCCAGAATTCAAAAACAAACAATAAGTACTGGAGACAGCAAACCAGCGTTACCATTCATCTTCTAAATTTTCTCTTTTCAATTTGCTCTGCCTTTCAGCGAGAAGACCGAGCACTAGTAGTGGACGACACGAGGCGGCGGATGTTTATTGCGGAAGCACAACTACGTCATTAGCGACGAGAAGCCGAGTCCGGTATTTCTGCTTCCGCTGTCCACTGAATCCATAGCGGGACGCATGACCTGAATTAACCCTGACAGAGAAGAGCGGACAAGTCGATCCGTGGAACTCGAATCTCAGTGTCCTTACGTACTATATATACACTATATATATATATATATATATATATATACACATACATACATACATACATATACACTATACATCTCAGTGTCCTTACGTATTATATATATATATATATATATATATATATATATATATATATATATATATATACATGTACAGGGTGAGTAAAAAAAGATAACACCTGCAAAAAGTTTGAATATCACAGGCTATTGTTAATATTTTCAAATCAAACTTTTACCAAATACTAAAGGACTAATTTCTGATGGGGTGGTCAATTTTCATCAATTTTGGTACATAGATTGGCCAATTATGAAAGTTTCAGCAAAGCAACCCCCTATTTTTTAACGTACTATAAATTAAAAAAATTCCATTTTATTTTATTTTTAGTTTAGCTCTGAAAGTGTCGCTGTGGAGGTTCAAAAAGAACCAGTTGCATCTGCTAGCATTACAGCCTATTCGATATGCTTTAAAATAGTTGCTTTTTAGGACTGCATCAGCTTTCGGAACGCTAGGACAGCCTTGTTGATTCCAGTTTGGGGCAGTCTCTCCCAAATTGATGGAAGGTAGCACTTACTGCAGTTCTGCCTTGTTTTTAGGCTTCGACTGGTGTTTCTGATAGAGATGCAGCATGGCTCCCCAGACATGGTAATCCAGAGGATTTTGATCGGGAGAGTTTGGAGGCCATTCACTCTTCATGATGAAATGCGGATTTCTCTCGCTGATCCATTCATGTGCATGGCGATATGCGTGAGTCGGAGCATCGTACTACTGAAAATGAAACCATTTGGAAGAAGAGCATAGCAATCATCAAACAGCTCGGAAAGTAAAGTATTGAAGTAAAAGTGAGGGTTCACCTATTCCTTTTCGCCAATGAAGTGCAATTTGCCCTTACCGTTGTAGCAAACGCCATTTTTAGGTATAAAATGGGGGGTTGCTCTGCTGAAACTTGTATATCTGGCCAATCCATCGATTAGAATGGATGAAAATTGGTCAACCCATCAATAATTCGTCCCTTAGTAATTGGTAAAAATTTGCTTTGAAAATATTAACTATAGCCTGAGATATTCAAACTTTTTGCAGGTGTTTTCATTATTTTTACTCACCCTGTATATGTAGGCCTATATATATTATACAGTTTATATATACATGTATATATATATATATATCTTATATATATATGCAGTGTATGTATATATGCAAATATATATATATATATATATATATATGCATGTATATATATATACATATATAAATATATATGAATATATGTATGTATATTTGCATGTATAATTGCATTTAAATATATATATATATATATATATATATATATATGTACATTTATATTTTATACATGTACCACATTCATGTATATAAAGTATATACACGTACAACTTAAAAATACATGTATATGCATTATCCGAATATATATATATATATATATATATATATATATATGTATACATGTATATATGTCATGTAGCTAATGTCGAAGGCGTGTGATAAATATGCATATATATATATATATATATATATATTAATTAACTGCGTTTATACATAATATTAAAATAGTTATAGACGGTGGTCAGCTAGATAAGATGTGTATCATCTTCCCTGGCGGCCGTTGTGCTAGGTTTTAAAGACTGTTTGATACCCTGTGTTTCTGGAAACTTTTTATTTCATTTCTTTTAAATGTTTATTTCTATTTGTATATGTAAGTGATGTGGGGTTGATACTGAAATAAACACATGTCTCTCATGAGTTACACTTAAATACAGTTTGTTATTCTTCCTCTTATGTTTGTTTATTTCATATAATACACATGTTAATTTTAGAAGCAATACGTTTTAATATTTCTGAAATAAGTCAGAACATGAACATATAACGTTTTGTACTGTTCAAGACCTGATAACCTACGGAGTGCTCCTCGGAATACGAGCGAGATTGCTAATTGTGCGCAAGAATTTACTCCATATACTTTTAATCTGGAAGGCAACGGTAAACGATTTCGGAAGCCATATTAAGGTGTGAATAAGGCATAGCCTTCTATGAAGGAATTAACTTGTTAATCCAAGGCCTGCTCTTTATGGAGCGTGAAAAACAGCATGAGTATAAGAATATGTACCTTGGACCTTGGCAGAGCACTAGAGAGAGAGAGAGAGAGAGAGAGAGAGAGAGAGAGAGAAGGAGACTTTTAATCAAACGGTTCATTGTAAAGATTAGTAATCCTTATTCTAATAAAAATAGAGGCCTACTTTTAAGTTCATCTTCTCAACCACACCCGGTAGGAATGTCATTTGCTCAGCCACTCATCTCACAGCAACACTTCTTATCTAATTACAGTATTTGCCGGAGTGCTAACAGGCTGAGGATTTGACCTGGACTGGGACGGAATCGACACCACTGAATTTGCAAGCCTGTAGTTTAACAATATTAGGAACAATTTCTTATTGATTAGAAAAAAATTTAGTTTTACTTTGTATCATAGGTCTGACGTATAATAGTATGATATGTATTTATACATATGAGTATAATATATGATATGCACATAAACACAGATATACATGTGTATATATATATATATATATATATATATATATATATATACATGTATATATATATATTATTATATATTATAAATATATACATATATATTGTATATATATATATATATACATGTATATATATATATTATTATATATTATAAATATATACATATATATTGTATATATATATATATATATACAATATTTATGGTATTAAATTTATATATAATTATATTATATATAATGCGATTCAATTCTTTGAAAAATACTTAACAACGAGGTTCGATGGCTGATTAAAAACCCATGAAAAATGTAGCCATATATTTACCAACATATTAAATTTTCGTTTCCAAACCTCTTTCAACGCTCATTAGTTGCTTAAAAAGTTATTTTAAAAATTCTACTTCAAATATAAACCAAGCACTTTTAGATCCATGAACTCTGCTAGAGTAAGAACCAGAATTCTAGAGCACACATACACGTAATCATATGAATCTAGCCTTTCCAATACAGATAAATCGTTATTTCATTTCCGGAGAGGATTCGAGAAAAATCCGTCGAAAGCTTTGCATTTAAAATAGTTCCGGTGCAGGAATAAAAACACTTTAGATATATTCTCCATGGAGATATTAAAAGATAAATTCTGGCTAATACAAATAATATCAACTGCTTTCACTGCTAAGCTAATATTTAACTTAATATATTTAGAAAATATTCCAACTACGTCCGCGGTATCTAAAATCATTGCGAGATCAAAATGCAACGATTACTAATACGTTAATAACTATGCTAAGGAAGGAGGAACTATAGGAGCAAAATAAGAGAATTATTATGCGAGGAGCGATGAGCTTGATAATCATAAACTATCTCTCTCTCTCTTTCTCTCTCTCTCTCTCTCTCTCTCTCTCTCTCTCTCTCTCTCTCTGACACATACACATCTTTAATCTTTAATATTTATCAAAGTGGCAGGTTAAAGATTTTTTTTAAATTCTTCAAACTTTTCGCAGTCTCACAGGCTGTTTTCAGCTTATTTAAATGTTTTAATCTAGGCTATTAACACATTGAAATGTCATTGCATAAGGATAGGGTCTGTTTGTAATATCAAATGTTAGAATTTAGAAATTAATTGGCAGAATGCAATAATTTTCTCATAGACCTGCTATCTAACAGAGCACATACGGTTAGATTCACCATAGTTATAGCTTCAGCTCTACTGCTAATGATTCGACGCATCGATATCACATGACACACCCTATCACGTGACACACCCCTATCACGTGTCACACCACTATCACGTGTCACACCCCTATCACGTATCATAACCCTATCACGTGACACACACCTATCACGTGACACACCCCTATCGCGTAACACGCCCCTATCACATGTCACACCCAATCACGTGACACACCCTTATCACATGACACACCCCTATCACGTGACACACCCCTATCACGTGTCACACCCCTATCACGTGACACACCCCTATCACGTGACACACCCCTATCACGTGACACACCCCTGCTCCTATCACGTGACATTACGAAATCTCTCAATGTAACAGTAGTAACAGTTCAGATTGGGATTGGCGGATAACAGTATTAATAATAAATAATAAAGTTTTAACGTCCGTTTCCTCATACAAGGATGATGTCAGGGACGTCATAATATACAGCTAGATCCCAGCAATTCTTCATAGTCAGAATCCTTTAGATGCTGTTGCCTTATATTACAATTTCTAAGCGAGAATTGGCAGAGATATTATAGTAAGTATAATTATTAAATAAATTAGCCCAAATCTGTGTATTCTGGCCCGTTTCTAAGTCTGTTTCCTGCTGACTTAGCAAGTACATGTACCTCTATGCATACAAATGTATTAACTTCAACTGAAATGAACCTTTGGATCTGCACAACTATAATTACATCTCACACAGACAGAATTATAAAAACATCAATAGAACTAAAATGACATCGTCACATATGACAACACCGAGCACTATGTGACCTAGCCGATGAGCATCGAGCCAATTTTCAGAAGCCCACTTCATTTTGATAGAATTTCTTTTTAAAAAAAAAAGCGTAAAAATATGAAACATCCTTTTAATGGGCTTATCACGAAACGCTCACCTCCGTAGACATATGTCGACGAAAACGGCACTAAATTCATATTGATTGATAGATAACGTTCGAGCCGACTCTCGGTGGACGTGGCAAAGATTGGAAAATGACTTGCATAATTTAGAATGCTGTCAATGGACTCTGCGGATGAATAATCTTTCCGCCAGGACAGAACGTGAGACTGCGTAACGATGCCGACAGAAGCACTGCTGGACATAGGAATACTCCGGGCCTGAGTCGCCGAGGAATAGACCTAACGTAAACTGCACGTAATGAAAAAGCAAAGCAATGAATCTGATGAAGGCATTCGAAAGAGAAATTATAAGTAAGATATTTTTCGCTTTATAAATTACACTTCACCATGAAATAGTTTCCCTTTGGATTAAATGGTAATTAATCCATCTAACTGAGGAAGGCAACGGGAGACCATCTCAGAAGTCATACTTTCCCAAGCTCTGTGCTACATAAGGTATGGATAAGGCCTAGACCTTGTGAAGGAATTAGCTTGTTGATCTAAGGAGTTAAGGAGTGCTATTACGGAGCGAGAAAGCAGACTTTGAGTATGAATATGTACCTTGAATCTGCCACTTGGTAGTGCACTGAAGAGAGAGAGAGAGAGAGAGAGAGATTACATTTAAATTGGAGTAATAAGGCATATTTTTGCTTCAATTTGTCTGACATTTTGGAAGAACGACAAAAATTATGAGTGAAATATTCACATGGCATATATTGGAGGAAAAGGTAGAGAGGATTAATACAGCTACAGTCTCTAAAACTTCTGTATGAGTAAGAAAAATAATGTTTATTTTATAAACTATAAATAAGCATATATACTATATTTATATTAACACGGGCATATTTTACCCGTGCTGTATCCGGGTTGCTGAAGAATATACTAGCCGTAGACTTCACGTGTCGTTAAAGGCTTCAAAGCATTAAAATCTAAATCAACTGCAGAAAGGACAAATTTCAGTTAGTGCGAGCCTAAGCTCCAGAAATTGCTGCAAAATGTTCTAATTCGGCCCTGTTTGAGCTGCGTTTGGGGGGGGTGATGATGGTGATGACAATGAAATACTCATACTCTTAATTATTGTTAGAAATTATAAATGATCATAAGCAAAACATATGTAAATTTAAGTAATATTTCTTGAAAGGTTATACCTGCATTATATAGTGTACACTTAAAATTATTAACGGGTAGGAATGCAGAATTGTTATCAAAAAAGCCTATTAGGTAGAGAGTCCAAGATTCGAGTTGGCGTCAAAACGTCTGATATCACGTTAAACATATTTATTGTATGCAGTAAAATTTTCCAAACTATTATTAAAAACTTGATCCAAACCAGCGTCAGAAAGGGCATTCGGTTGGTGAGATACTAGACTCCAGAAATTCTTCAAAAACTTAAACGAATGGATTTAAAGTCTATTCGTTTCCCGACCCTGGTTAAACTGGGATTTAGGGGAAGATGATGATGATGATGATGAGTAGAACTATTCAAAGAAAGTACTTTCCAGAATGATTCACAGGATTTCATACTTCATGTCAGGAATATAATTTATTTAAAGAAACGAAAAATACACAAATGTCTTTTATGTTTTTCTGCAGTGTTTCTTTCTGTTTTACAGTATTTCTTACTGATTCAAAGCAACCCTAAACGAAACATCTATCGAGATAATTTTAAGTTTTGCATAATCTAAATTATGAAATATTTAAATTATTATTGAATATTTCACAAATATTTTAGGACTAAATGTATAGATGCCCCCAGATATTGAAATTAATTGCTAGTAAATAAAGTAAAAAGCTAAATCGTCAAGCCTATGCCTATCTAGCGTTTGACCATTAAACACTTTATCTGTTTCAACCAGTGCTTACCCTATGACTTTATTAGTGTCGTGGCACTGCCTAGTGAGCCCCTGTCGATCGTTTTACTCCACGAACTTCGTGGTTTTTCACTTCCAGGCAAAATTTCTCTGAGGAGAAATTCGTGTTTATTTTCGGTTCACTGTCGCACACAGGATTGACTATAAATCAGGACTAGGATTCCGTTATTTCAAAGATCAAAGGTTTTCGTTTTAAAATTATTTATCATATAAAATATTGTTTATTTTTTTCTATAGCAATTGGCTTTGAGTGTTTTCCTTGGACTAAGTGTAGCGACAACAGTAAGGTGAATGTAGAAGTAATAAAACTAGATAAAATATTTAATATAGACTAAAATAACAGCGAAGGAAAGTACCAATAGTTTCGTATCTGGAAAACTAAATGTTTTAAAGAAACTTAATGACCATAAACATGAAATCTAAGATAAAATTTTATTTGCAGTACAATATAATATACATTATAGTGTTACGAAAATACAGTGAGATATAGGATACACTGCAATACAATGGAGCAAAAGATACCAGGAAAATTCAACTTCAGGACTAAGTAAAAAATAAAATGAAATAAATTATATAACGAATATGCAACAGAGTACAAGGAAGTTAAATTTAAAAAGAAGAAGAACTTACAGGAACAGCCCAGATTAAACAAACAATTTCAGTGAATTGAAAAATGAAATATTGTCTAAGCGACCAGCACCTAGAGGAAGAGCACTTATGTTGAAGGGTTGACAACAAGCAAAGATTTAGCAGAGGATGTTATATCAACCTGAAGATTAAATCGAGCTCGATTGAAAAGCAGTTCAAAAGTAATCATTTCTGCCTATGATATGCCTATGATATTTCTGCCTATGATATACTAAGAAAATCCAATGGATTTAAGACTAAATAAAAAATAGGCTATAATGGAGTATGAGATGCTACAATTCCGATGAAATCGTTTATGACGCTCCATGTAAACTGATATAAATTTTCATGAAAACTTCATTAAGAAATATTTGTTTATTATTTTGATTTTCCATTGTAGTGTTAAGGATATTGAAGAATACACTAGCCGTTAACTGCAGGGCCATAGAAGAAGACACAGGAAGAACTGAGGAAGACAGAGACAAGTCACCTCAGATATCATATATTTGTCAAACTATATGCAACGTAAGGCGTATTTAAGGCATGCCCCTTTGTGTAGGAATGAAGTTGTTGATCTATGAAGAGTTCTTCAAAAAGCATGAAAGCAGTTTCTGAGCAGGAATATGTACCTTGCATTTGCCATTTTGCAGAATTCTAGAAAGAAAAAGAGAGAGATAGTGAAATTATACTAGTGATTCATTTAGTTGAAATAGTTTTGATTTAATCTAAACTTTTAGTCACCTTAATGTTTTACATTTTAGTCACTCGGTGATGAAACTGATATCAAACTTGGCTTCATAGTTAGATCAAAATAAAAATTACAGCTTGTTGTTAGTCAGAGATTAAAGAGAAAGTTTTAGATCAGGTTGATTGAATGCACATATAACCTAGTAGAATGTCTTAATAGCGTAGGGGTAACGTCATGACGTTTTAAATGACCGTACCTGAGGTGAATTGAACCATCGTGGGTTCGAATCCCTGCCGCGCTGATCTGAGAGTAAAATATCGGACATTGACTGAACTGGTTATACGGAAAATGGTCTAAATTACCTAACGGTTTAAACATGTGGTATTAAAAAGTGATAGATATCGACATAGTTGATTATTCCATATAATGCATGGTTACTTTACTTTTTACTTTTGGAGGCTCTTAGATCATGTTGATTGAATGCACACATAGCCTAGTAGAGGACCTTAGATCAGGTTGATTGAATGCACACATAGCCTAGTAGAGTTCTTAGATCAGGTTGATTGAATGCACACATACACTAGTAGAGTTCTTAGATCATGTTGATTGAATGCACACATAGACTAGTAGAGGTTCTTAGATCATGTTGATTGAATGCACACATAGACTAGTAGAGGTTCTTAGATCATGTTGATTGAATGCACACATAGACTAGTAGAGGTTCTTAGATCAGGTTGATTGAATGCACACATACACTAGTAGAGTTCTTAGATCATGTTGATTGAATGCACACATAGACTAGTAGAGGTTCTTAGATCATGTTGATTGAATGCACACATAGACTAGTAGAGGTTCTTAGATCATGTTGATTGAATGCACACATAGACTAGTAGAGGTTCTTAGATCAGGTTGATTGAATGCACACATAGCCTAGTAGAGGCTCTTACATCAGGTTGACTCAAAGCACAGAATGACAAGTGGGAATTTATAGGATTTGCGCTCGCGTGTAAACACGGAACAGAAAAGAAGCTATCTCGTCCATGGAACTAAGATAGGATTTCCTCATAAAGTAGCACGAGTAAATGAACGTATGGCGAAATCATCATCGTCATCATCTTTCCTTGAATCCCAGTTTAGCTAGAGTCGGGATACGAATTGACCTTCTCCACTGCTCTCTGTCTAGTATCACAGCATCAGTCAATCCCCTATTTGTATGTCTCTCTTAATCACCGCATACTATGTGAATTGTGGTCTACCGCTCTCTGGCACAACATCCAGCGCTTCCCTCCAAACTCTCTTTACTGCATCATCATCTGTCCTTCGCACACTATATGACGATACTATCTCAATCTCGCCTGAACCAACCCTGATAACCTCAATACATTTACAAAACAATTGAGCCTCGATTATGCTATACAATGAATTTATATATTTTTTATACAATGAGAATCGACTGTCGATTATGCCAACACAAAGGTAAACCCCGTGTTTAGCGTTCTACGGTCTGTCTCGAAAGAATGCTAGTAAATTGAACTACTCATCTACCAATCTGCAGTTGGATATCTAACCGATCATGCTACTAGCTCAACTCAAAGGAAATTTGTGATTGGTTCACTGTCTGGAGCCAGTGGCGATATCGGTAAGATATTCGACAGCGGATCAGTTAGTGCGTGTTCAAATCTTGGGCTCGCACGTCACTTACATCGCTTTTTGAATGAGGAAAACGACGTTAACCTTAGTTTTACCAGCTTTAGCTTCAGTTTGTCGTCATTAGCACTTTCGAAAGACGTAAATTTCCAAAGCTCCTGCTTTGTCTATATTGAATACTTGAACAGTATAAACTGTCTAACTCGTCCTCTACAATCTTCATTTCGCTCGGAATAAAACACTCGAGGCGAGACTGGAAACGAAATCCTTTCCACTCCCGTCCCATGCTGCAGTTCCCGGATACCTAGCAGACATGTCCAATCAATACGGAACCAGGATGCTGGATTGACCGGATAGTAAGGAACGATAGATCTTCTCTCTCAATGCACTGCCTACTGGCAGGTACGTTGTATATAACGCTTCCACTCATCTCTATCTTCCGTTTTCCTCTTACACGTCCACATGCGAGTGGATATTTAAATCATATATAACATTCCTATTTATATACCATTATTCTTGGGGGATTTTGCTTATGACGAAGTGGACGAAGTTGCTTATGAGGAAGTGCCTTCCTCAGTTTCGACTAACATTTACTGGGCAGGGGCGTCATTCCCTGAGAAAAAAATCCTGTTTATCCAAACCGACAGATCTTATGAAGTTATATATTCATCTCAAATTCTTCAAAGGAAGTGCTTCAAACAAAGCCACATGATTCTGATTATTACTTAGTAATTCACTTCATGATTGTAGTAGGAATATATGCATTGGCTGCTAGAACATCTATGAAAATCTAGCTATGCTTAAATTGTCAGATATTAATTTTTACTGTGCTGTGTTATTCGTATTTAAACATAATTTTCTATACGCTATATATTTTATAACCAATTCCTAACGGCTAACAAATGTATTTCTCTCCATATTAACAGCTAAATTAGTTATCAAATTATCCAACATGCCAAGTCATGGTTTTCCTCTAACCTTTTTCCCTTCCATTTTTCCCCCAATAACCTCTCTCAGTAAATAATTCCCTCTCAGTACATGACCCAATCAGTTCTTCATTTTATTCCTTGTAATATCTATCGCTTTATGATTTCAATCTATCTATCAACTGAAAGCAATAGAAGAGTGGAGGCGTTATATAACATGGACCTGCCAGTAGGCAGTGCACTGAGATAGAGAGCGGGAGCCGGAGAGATCTCAATTGTATATTTATGCCACCTCTGTTAAGCACTTCTTCGTTTCGTAATTTTGTCAGTCCATTTGGTCCTCTCCACTCTTCTCCATAGCCATATTTCGAATGTCTGCCTTATATATGAATATTTAAAGTCGTCATGATGCTTTATTTATGTTTCACAATACTTCATAAGACTTTGTTTGCGGTTGTCAGATTGTTTTGAAATAACAAAAATGTAATATTACTATTATATACATAAAACTGGACCGATAATCTGAAAGCAGCTTGTTCGATTCCCAATCCAGCCTATCTCATATAGTATCTTGGTTATATTCATTCTGTATTTACTTGTAGCCACTTGTATTCATTGCTCTTTACTTGTATTCATTCTGTTTTACTTGATCTGTTGTTGATTTTTGAAATATTAGACATTGTTCTCTATCTCAATTTTGATTCAATTACATGTTTTGATTTAATTACATCTAAATTGAATTGTATTTTACTGTTATCCGATATGGATTTCGGAATAGAAACAGAATGTTAAATCTAAATTGTATTGTATTTTACTGTATTAAAACATGGCAGGCATGTGTCAGACCGGCTTTATAAAGGAAGGTGCCGTTGACAAGAAATGCCCAGCTATATATACAGCTTGAGATCATCGAAGCATTGCCGAGCTAAATGAATTCAGATCCGGGTCAGGACCTCAGAGCAGTGTGGTGACAACTTTACATCAACTGAGGTAGATCATTCTGCTATAACAAAGAGCAAAAGTAAAACGGTAACTTTACCTTCTGTTTAGCACGAAAACGATGCTGCTGTGTAGGATAATGAAATTATTATGAAAAATTGTGAAATTAAAAAATAATTAAATATTAATATGTAAATATATACAGTGTATTATGTTAAATTACGTAAAATATTATATTATGTGAAAAATTGGTAGTGTGTTTACGTAAATATGTCTCATGTGATCGAGGCTGTCAGTGTAGTATATCATCGGTCTTAGTACACAATCACAAGCGGGAATTCTGTAAGAATATTTGGTAAAATTAAAATGATATAAATATATTTATAAACATATATATATATATATACATATATACAAGCATATATATTATATATGTAAGTGCTACATGTACATACTGTATATACATAAACTGATGTATATATATATATATATACATGTATATATATATATATATATATATATATATATATATATATATATATATATATATATATATATATATATATATATATGAGACATATAAATATGATATTTACATATATATATAATTACACATATAATATACAAATAATATAAGTATACGCTACATGTTCATACTGTATATACAAAAAATGATGTATATACAGAAAGGAGTTGGATAAGTAATATTCTGAGAGAGGACGGTTTGGTAGAGAAGGTCATAGAAGAAGATGATTTGATAAAAGAGGTAATAGAGGAAAGAATAGAGGAAAGAATAGAGGAAAGAATAGAGGAAAGAATAGAGGAAAGAATAGAGGAAAGAATGGAGGAAAGAGATTCAGAATAAGAACGAGACTTGGGATGCTTTGATGATTTGCTAACGAATGATACTAACTTGATAGCGTGTGATTTGATAGCTACTAAAGTGACTCAAATGTTAACTAGGGAATTAATAATAATATTAATAATAAAGGTTTAACGTCCGTTTCCTCATCCAGTAATGATGTCAAGGACGATCCCACAGCATACATCACTACAGATCAATTCACCCAGACCAATCTGCAAAAGAAAAGTGCTGAAGAGAAGTAAGGTCTTAAGCGAAAGCTAGTCCGGTGATGAACAAAGGTCAGGGTAAATTGATTATGTAGGGATTATTGATTAAAAAGTGATAGCATTACGCAATGCTGCACGGAATCCGTTGAAAGATTTATGTTGACGTGTAGGTTAAACGGCTCTTAATAAAAAACCTTGTCTTTGAATAGAAATCTATAAATCACCGGGCTTTTCAAACAAATCACACTTGCGTCTGCATCTAAGGCTCTCAGTCTGTGGGTAAAAAAGGACGATGACAGTTGTATGGAGTAAAATAGTTAGAAAATTTTCTAGATTTACGACCTGTCATCTAAATCTAACTGCTAAATCAATTATAATGAATTACATCTTAACTTCGAGTATGATGTCATTCATGAATATCGCAACCCATCTTCTTCATTTATCATGTTGCAGACAACAACGTTAATTAGGAAGGATAAATGCATACTTTTTACGAAGCAAAAAATTTTTCTAGAAAAATAATTTGTACCGATGGAATTGAAATACACCTTCAGGAACAATTCATTAGTTCTGAATGAATTGCACAGGATATCATTCCAGTGGCGATGTCGGTAAGATACTCGACCGCGGATCAGTATTTGCGGGATTCAAATCCATGACTGATACCGCTGATATAACTGATATCGCTTTCGAGTGAGAAAACTGTCGTTAACGTTAGCTTTACCAGCTTTATTCTATCATTACTTATTTCAGTAAGATCAACGATATTGCCAAAATCAAAGAAAACTTTACAAGAGCAATGGAGATCAGTCAGTCAGTCAATCAATAACCATTTAACGGCCGGTTTCTTGCCATTTGAAACAGTCAGTAACCTAGTAATCAAGGATTGTCTCTCAAACGGACTCCAAGTTCGGAGACGGAGTGTTAAATTCTGCTTAAACTCAAATGACTAAAGATACGAACGATTTTCATTATTTGATTGTACTCTCTATGCTACTTGCTTCCTAGGAATACAAACAGCATCGGGTGATTCGAATTAATCGTACAATTGAAGAAAATGCTCTACAAAAATCCTTT
Source organism: Enchytraeus crypticus (assembly GCA_905160935.1). Taxonomy (NCBI): domain Eukaryota; kingdom Metazoa; phylum Annelida; class Clitellata; order Enchytraeida; family Enchytraeidae; genus Enchytraeus; species Enchytraeus crypticus. The sequence continues at coordinate 329,152 of CAJHZI010000468.1, forward strand.
ATAATAAAATGTTACACGTATGTATGAATTATGTATAACACTTATGTAGTATATATATATATATATATATATATATATATATATATATATATATATATATATATATATACATACATATAACCTAAGGCAGCCATACATTTTAAATACTGCCCATATAAAGAAAGTAACTGAGTATCCTTTATTGAATATTATTTCCTTTAATATTTCTAGTATTATTATATTTGTTTTTAACGTATTGATATCAATACTGATATCTAGATTTAAATGTACACTATGATACACTTAGCACTACATTCCTATGCCTTTGCATGTATAATATTCTTACTTGCTTTGAGCATCAGCAATTACTAATAGAACAAAAATCATTGTAATAAAGGCCATAAAGCAGTTATAAGTCACGTATTCAATGGATGTCCTCTAAATTTTCATGCGCGCTAATTACACACAACAAAAACATATTTTACAAAGATGCGCAGTTAAAAAGTTCCGTTATTTATTCGCTATCTTATACGCACATTATAATATAGCGGATATTTAATTTACGAAGCGTTTAATGCTAGTGCTGGAATTAGGAATTCTAGTTAAGTTTCTGATATTTCATTTTGATTGTTTTATGATCCTATGTTCATGGGTGTATGTGTGTGTATATATTTATATGTGATGCATATTGATCCTGTCTGTTTTTGACGAATGAAGAAATGAATATATAATATATCGACATTTCCTCTGAACATCTAGGCCTATTACGCAAGGAAGAAAATAAAAGTTCACAGATGGCACTAGCATATTCTGATTTTTTAGTTTTTTAGTCAATCACTTTGAAGAAGTTGCCAAAAGCAGAGCACACAGTAACAGTCCTAGACTGCCCAAGTGCCCATGCACTACTGACTGTTGAAATTGATATAATTATCTATGCTTAAAGCAGGTTAAAGCTAAAGAAGCCCAATTTAAAGTCAGTTTTCTTTCAAAATCAAGACAGTGACGAAAAGCAACGGTAGATTTAAATCCTGTACTACTATTAACGGCAGTGGACAACTAACCGACATGCCTCCGGCTCAGTCGTGGTTTTAACTTTGAAAACTTGTCATAAATGTGGACACGCATTTAACCTAAAGCACAACGCCACGCAACAATGATATTCTCGGAACGCTGCAGAGTCTTTGAATACCTGTTGTCGAGAGGCTGTGCAGGAAATCTCATACTGTATACTCCGCCACAGTCAGCAGCTTTACCCAGCAAAACACTGCCTGCCAGCATCGTAGCAGCTGCAGGCCGGTGTCTTATGAAAACAAAGTTAGATTAATTTTGACAGTAAGAAGCTAAATCCAATTATGCATACGTACGATAGTATGTAGGTAAATAAACGTTAATTGCGGAGTGACTCAAATTCAATTGTTCCACATTTATACCTCTTTACAACCGACGTAGTCTGTATTTTCGCGTTCAGTGAAAAAATTATGGTTAAGTGAGACAACTGGCGGGAGCCAGTGGCGTTGTCGGTAAGACATTCGACAGCGGATCAGTATGGGCGGGGTTCAAATCCTGGGCTCGGCCGTCACTGACATCGCTTTCGAGTGAGGTAACTGATGTTAAACTAACTTTACCAGCTTTAACTGACTGATACAGATATATACTGATATATATATACTGAATATATATATATACTGAATATATATATATATATATATATATATATATATATATATATATATATATAGTGCTACAATGTATTACACTAACACTATTCTGCCGAAGCTGATTGAAGACTGCCACAAGTTAAAGTCAAATGATTTAATTTTTCCATAGGACGGCGAGCCGGCTCACACTTCACGTCTTGCGCAATACTTTCTTGTACAATACAGATTTCATAAAAATGGATGATTGGCCTCCCAATTCTCCAGATTTTAATCCACCTGATTCTTTGTCTGGAGACCCATGTTGGAAAAGTATCGTGCTTTCAAGCCCAGACCCAGAAACACAGTGGCATTAAAGGCTGTTCTTCAAGAGATCTAGAAAGACCTACCACAGCAGTCCATTGACAGCGCAATTTTATCTGCAAGAAAAGACTTCTGACCGGCATTAAAGCCCCGGGCGTTCATTTCGAGCACACATTGTAGCACAATATCAGAGTCGTCATCATCTAACGGCATTTTTCAGGGTCAGCACATTTTCAAAAAGGAATTGATTCTAATTGACGTTTTACTTTACGTGTTAAATGAAAAAAGTAATTTTTTTAGCAAAACTTGGATAACTCCGGTTCTTGTATAAATATTTTTACAAAATTTGGTCGGCTTGTGGCTAAATTCCTCCACAAGAGAACCTTAATATTTCAAGATGAAATATTAAGAATTGACTAAGCTATCGCAATTGTGCTAGGAGGATATTTTTAATGCGCACCCTGTATATACATATATATATATATATATATATATATATATATTGTGTATAAATCATGAGATTTGCAGTTATATTCTTTAAATCTCTGCTCTGAATACTCGCGCGGACACAGCGCCAACAGTGACGCAAAAGAGGATATAATTAAACTAAAGGTTTGTACGAATTATATTTTATAGAATCACAAGATATGATTGAAAGGCAAATGTGTTAAGTTAATTTACAATTTATGACCAGAAGAACAGTTAAATATTTTCTTTCAGAAATGATTAAGTAATAGGCCTACATTTTATTACAGCAGAGGTGAATGACATGAAGATATAAAACAACACACTATATCGAACATTAGTTCTTACATGTGCATGGATGCAGAAACAATGCGAAGAATAGCCGGAACATTATATGGAGTAATTCACTGTTGAAAAACTAAAAATAAACTTCCATTTAGCTTAATAAAAGAATGAGGAAAATACCACAAAAACAAATTGAACGAAAAAGAATAGCGTCAGAATTACCAGCCTAAATGTTATAACATATAAGTATAAAAGATTCTGATGTGATAAATAATAAAATGAATCTTGGATGTAAATTTTCATCGGCTCTTAAATATAATATAGACATCTTAGGGTCGGCCAATCAGGCTTAAAATAGTGGCGATGTCGATAAGGTACTCGAACACGGAACAGTATGTTCGGGGTTCAAATCCTGGGCTCGCTTGTCACTAAAATTGCTTTCGAGTTAGGAAACTAACATTAACATTAGCTTTACCAGCTTTAAAAGCAAATTGGCAAAGGTCACCGGAACAACTTCATATCCTAAGGTCAGATCATGGTATTGTCAACCGTCTTAGAGGCGCCTAGTTGCAGTGACTGGAGTTATTCAGGTAATAATAATAACTATAGGTAAATAATTATTTAATAATTATAATTATAAATTTGGATGCAAAAATAAATTTGACGAATTCGTCGTATTTTAAATATTACTGTTATTTAGTAATATTGCTTGCGCTATATTTGCAGTTAGTTTGGGAAAATAGAGCCTACAGGCTTTTGACTTTTCCTATCTTTAATAACAATTTGCAATTATATAAAATGGCCCGGAATCTAACTTTAGAACGTAATTATCAAGAATTAGAATAATAATTCTTATTATTATTCTTGGTTATTACTTTTCTTCACTGGAATGAGGTGAACGAGATTATTAATTATTAAATAATAATTTCTAGTTTAATTCAAATGTTGCATTTCTGCTTAATTAATTAATTTAATGCGTACTTCAATTAGACTTTAATTGGCTTTAATTCTATATTATATTTAATGTGTATTACATTTTTGCATACTTCTGCTTTTTGCCAATTTCTAGATTAAATTTACAAACAATTTACAGACAGGACAATAACGTTAAAAACTTTAGTTTTAACATTAGTAGATGTGTCTATTTGCGAACAAATTGGCAGAGAATATAATTAAATCGCTAGTGTACTCCGTCTATGAGCTTGAAAAGTAGCATGTGAATAGGAATATGTACCTTGAACCTACCGCTTGCAGATCACTAGAGTGACAATTATTTAGTAATCTTGCAAGACATATATGCAGTTACTTTGAGAATTTTAAAGCATATTTTAGCATTTTTCTTGGACAGCAATGTTGTGACCTGTCATATGTCATCAACGACTAATTCCGCAGCATTAGCTGAACAATCCTTTCTCTAGTGACACAGAAATCTACGTTTAATAAAATATTCATTGCATCATATTCCAACCAACCTCGGGCTAGGCATGTTTTCAAGTCGTACGCAAAAAGGATTATCGTACAATGCACAGTGTGAGCTAAAATAACCTTTCCAGCGAAAACTCATATTTTTATCATTAGTGAATGGAATATTTTAAATCTAGATACCGTTTTTATAGGCAGTTCGACATAATTAAACGGATCAGTATGTGCGGGGTTCAACTCCTGGGCTCGCCCGTCACTGTCATCACCTTTGAGTGAGAAAATTGACGTTGACACTAACTATAGCTATTGGCTAAATACATGTACATATTTATCTGATTTTATTGAAGTTAAAAATTGCCTGAGTTGTTATGCTTATACCGTTCTCAATTACAAAATTGACATAGCGTGATAAATGCTATAAAAAATGGCGCGTAAGTTCTGCAAAGAATCTAACCTTTTTAATGTATTATTATTATTATTATTAAAACTAAATTATTATCACGTTATATGACATTATCTGTGTATCTAACCTTTTGTATTAAAAGTGTATAGATAGTGTCTAGAAAGATTGCTACACGGTGTGTTTTCAACTTTTAGAGGTTAGCAAAAAAGAAGCTATAAAAGAAAAAGATAACTGTAATTGATAACTAAGATCAAAAGGTAACGTGATTTGTCGAAGCTTGCATTATTCAAATCTGATCTAGAAATACGAATTATTTTAGATTGAAGATTTAATTTGATATTTAGTTTACAGATTTAACATGATAATTATTAATTAACACTCCATATTAGTCTATAAAGTTTTCTATACCCTAAAAATAAAATACTCTTAGAGAGCTAAGGATATGTTAAGTCGCTAGAAATTCAATATCCTTGATTTTTTATAGATTAACACGCCTGGGATTCGAACCCAAAATAAATACAAAGAATTTCAGAATCTGTCATTATGCGTTCACTATATCATTTATGCGCTAGAATTATGAGACGTTATACTCTTAGGACATACTGAACTCAACTTAATCGTACTTCTCTCTCTCTCTCTCTCTCAGTGCACTGCCCACTGGCAGGTCCATAGTATAAAAGGCTTCAACTCATCCCTATCTTCCGCTTTCCTCTTTATGTCCACATACGAGTGGATCTTTAAATTATCTAACATTCTTTTTGATATACCATTATTCTCGGAGATCCTGCTATGACGAGGCGGGCACCCTATGCCTCCCTCAGCTTCTACTAACATTTAGGCTACTGGGTAGGGGCGTCACTCGTTGAGAACACTATCCTGTTTATCCTGTTGCACTTGTTCAGGAAGTCGTTAAGACTTGTAATATCAGTCTAGTCATAATTTCATACCTCTCCGTAACAAAATTGCAAAGAAAAGATGCAACAGAGACATACGATATTCATGTACATGTATACAGAGGAATATGCTGAAGCCGCCATTGCTAGGCTACCGATATACCTTTGTCGGTTTGCACCTGGAACGCAACATTGGTTAGTGCACTTTACAGTCAACTTATATTTCTACCGAATATTGCTAATGCCACGTTGATAAAAATAATTCGAACTTTTTTGTTTTTTGTTTTTTTGGCTGGAGCCAGTGGCGAAGTGGGTTAGATACTTGACCGCGGATCAATAAGTGCGGGGATCAAATCCTGGTCTCTCCCGTCACTGACATCGCTTTCGAGTAAGGAAACTGACATTAACCTTTGCTTTACAGCTTTTTTTTATATCACGTTTTTCATTTTTATAACCTATTCAGCATGATCTCTTTCTCTCTCTCTCTCTCTTTCTCTCTCTTGTGTTCTGCCAAACAACCGGTTCATGGTACATATTCATACTCTCGAGTCTTATTTCAAGCACCATAAAGAGCACGTCATAGATCAAAAAGTTAATCCCTTCACAAAAGACTATGCCTTGCCTTATGCAGCCTATAGCTTAGAAAAAATATGACATCTGATGTGGTTTCAAGTTGCCTATCTCAGTTTATGCTTTGTCGCCTCTTATAACACTTGCAGGAACAAATTATTATGGGTTGGATAACTGATCTGTACATGTAGTTACTAACAAACTCTTTAAAAATATTAAATTAATAAAATTTAACTATTATTTGTTTACTTAACGCCACTACTCAGCATTCTTTCAGACTGAGGGTTTTTGCTAGCATGCTAGAATATGGTTAGAAAGGGTTTGAGAGAGGCTCGGTACATCCGTACTTGAGTTCTAAATGTAATTATAACTAATTATTTCAACAAGAAACTTACATGTAATGTAGTAAATTCTATCAGGACATAGAAACCAACTCTCTATAGACTGCAAAATGTTGTAATGACGTTAGCGTCTAAAAGCTTTAATGCGAAGATTCTCTCTTTTTTTTCTCTCTCTCTCTCTCTTTCTCTCTCTTTCAATCTCTCTCTCTCTCTAGGATTCTACCAAGTGGCATGTCCAAGTTGCATATTCCTACTCACGTGCTGCTTTTCCGTAAAGATCACTCCATCGATCATCGAGTATAAATATATACATGTATTTTAAGGTATTGCCTTTCTCAAAAGGCAATACCTTATTCAACACCTAAATATATCCTACAGCTTACCAATAACAAGGCTTCTGATACGGTTTCACGTTGCCTTCCTACGTTCTTGCTCAGTCGCCTCTTATGACACGTGACATTTACGGTTGGTCTATTCTTCTGCGTCTCAGACGTAACACCAGAAATTACAAGTGAAGATTAGTGACTCAAACTCATTTTTGACATGGCAATTGGTACAGTTTTTCTATTTTTCTATTTTTTTATTTATATGATGATTCATGTTTTCAAAAAGAGGCGATTTACTAAGAGAGGTCTTAAAAAAGAAGCACGGCCGTGACAATAAAAATAGGCTATGTAGATAAAGATCCAAACCGATTTTCGACAAAATGCAAAACTATATGAGAAGGAGAGAGAGAGAGAGAAAGAGAGAGATAGAGAGAGAAAGAAAGATATTATATATATATATATATATATATATATATATATATATATATATATATATGGAAGAGAGAGAGAGAGATAGAGACAGAGAGAGAGAGAAAGAAAGAGAAAGATATATATATATATATATATATATATATATATATATAGAGAGAGAGAGAGAGAGAGAGAGAGATGATAGAGAGAGAGAGAGAGAGAGAGAGATAGTCTAGAAACCTCTTATCGTGAAATGACATTAGGACGAGTATTTATAAAACGTTAATATTTTAATTCCTAAATCACCATTCTGGAAAAACTCGACATTAAACTACTCTCTGGAATTCTGTATGACTCCCCTCCCCCCGCCCTTCCTCCGTGAAACGGCACCAGAGGAGAGACACAAGTACAAGGCCTGACATTATATATATATATATATATATATATATATATATATACATGTATATATGTATGTATATATACTGTATATATATACAGGCCTATACATATATTATGTATAATATATTATATATATATACATGTATATATATTAGATATATATTATATATACAATATATGTATATAATGTATATATGGTCTATACATGTATATATTTATACATGTATATTTACATGAATATATATATATATATATATATATATATATATATTATACCATACGGCCACAAACGTTAACGGCATACTTTATGGAACAGTATCACACAGTTTATTATTAGATTAGTGATGAATTTTCTGCCAATTTCAGCTAGATAAGTTTACAAGAAGTCGTTGGATGAAACTAGCAGCCCGTCAGCTTATAGGCTTTCTATTAATCGCTCGGCCAGTGATAATGTCCGCAGGCATGCAACGTAACCAGCTAGACACGCCGGGTAAAAATTGGTTTCATTGAGATCTGATTTAATGAGTACACTTCTGCAAGAATTGGCCAGAGTAGGAAGCGAATTTCCACCGTCGCAGAAAACTTCTTCATTCGATGTTTTAAATTCCGGTTTCGTACGGTAACGGCTTAATGACGTGAAGAAGAGATAGGCAAGGTCGAGTCATTATGGCGCATTATCTGTTAAATAATGCAAACGACGGAGCGATTGTTAATTCCATGCCGAGATAAATACCACAGCCTCTACGTAAAGAGTTGAGCTAAAGTCGGAAAAGAATATAAAATAATGTTTTTGAATTTTAAATTATCTTTTTTGCGTCAGTATAAAGAATACGAGCACTGCATTGGAAATGAAGTGTAGTGATTCTGAAGCCTGATGTTAAACGCATTTAATTTAAACCAGGATAAAAACTGAGTTAGTGATATAGTATATCGGTTAGTCCTGTGTCAATGTGTTTCAGTTTGAAATAACGACCAAAGCCTCATTATACAATCAGGCTTGGGATTTATATATAATTATAGTTTATATATATTTATATAATTATACAGGCCTATATATCAACTAATAGATTTATATATATATACAATTATAGATTTATATATATATATAGATTTATATATATATAGATATATATATATATATGTATATCATTTGAAGATTTATAATTAATCAATTATAATCAATTATAATATAATTGATTATATTATAATATAATAATATTGATTAATTATATTATAATATAGTTAATCAATTAATTAATCAATAATCAATTATATAATATATATTGTATAATGTTTAAGCAACTGCAATTTATCCTAAATCTAGCCTCAGTCTTATCAAGTCTTTAAAAGACCACCCAAAGAGCCATATTTTTCAAAACTTAAAGACTTTATTAGGGCATGTTTAGGCTATAGGCCTAATCATGATCTCTTCATCAACCTTTTGATAGTTGAATTATGATTTTAATTAGAGTAGAAAGAGAAATTTTGGCATAAAGTTGTTCCTTTAGCTGTTCCTTTCTATAACTCTTCCAGGATCCATAGAGAGAGAGAGAGAGAGAGAGAGAGAGAGAGAAAGAGAGAGAGACAGAAAGAGAGACAAAGAGAGAGAGACAGAGAGAGAGACAGAGAGAGACAAAGAGAGACAGAGAGAGAAAGGCAGAGAAAGAGAGAGAGAGAGAGGAATGAGGGATAGAGACAGAGTGAGAAATGTTCACTAATAGTGCAGGAATATACAGTACAAAGACTAGCTCAAATTATTTAGCCCTTACAAAGTAAGTTATGCAGGAGTCCCTCTAAATAGCCGTCCACTAAACGTTTACGACACACCTGATTTAATATTACCCTCGTTACCCTTGTTTTATTATTACACACCTGTTTTACTATGAGTCGTTATGCTTATTTTCAGTTTTCACGCAAAAAATATGGAAAATTATACTATGTATTTGTTAAATCTAGCATTTAAACATGAATAAAATATATGGATTTAATACAATACAGCCTGTGACAAGAAACAGACGTTGATCTTAGATTTACAGCTTTATCTTATGAAGCATTATGCATTTACAAGAAGTGCTCAAGCCAAGTTTAACGTCAGTTTCATGTCTCGAAAGCGTATCAGTGACGAACAGGGCACTGGATTTGATCCCTGAACATAAAGATCTACAGTCGGACAACATGCCGACCTGCTACCAACTCAGCTCACGGTTAATAATAATGATAATAATAATAATAATAATAAAGGTTTAACGTGCATTTCCTCATCCAGGGATGATGTCAGGGACGTCCCTACAGCACACATCACTACAGATCAATTCATTCAGACCAATCTGTAAAAGAGATGTGCTGATGAGAAGTAAGGTCCTAAACGAAATCCAGTCCGGTGATCAAAAATAGATGGTTGCGCACATACATACAAAACTCCTAATTAATTTTGCAAATATCAGCAATTGTACAACGACTAATATGACTAATAAGACTAATATGACTAATAAGACTAATATGACTAATATGACTAATAAGACTAATATGACTAATATGACTAATATGACCAATATGACTAACATGACTAATATGACTAATATGACTAATGTGACTAATGTGACTAATGTGACTAATGTGACTAATGTGACTAATGTGACTAATGTGACTAATATGACTAATATGACCAATATGACTAACATGACTAACATGACTAATATGACTAATGTGACTAATATGACTAATGTGACTAATATGACTAATAAGACTAATATGACTAATAAGACTAATATGACTAATACGAAAAGGATATCCCCAGTCTATGATGACCTTTGCGTACTTTCTGATGAAATTCTCTTCGCTGAAGATGAAGAGGGATCTGTTCGAGATGTTCTTCATGAGCGGAATGTTGCTGAATCTGCTCGACGCTGATTGTGAATTCGGGCCCGCCCCTGAACTGAACCCACTCGATCTCGCTCCACCTCGTTCAAGAGCTGCATCCGCCTCAGCTGATATGTTAGCCATCCTGAAAAATAAATCCAGATTATCTCTCTTTCTCGTTAAGAAATAATTCCATCTTTACACCATCTTATCTTCTGCTGGAAAATTTCTTCTTATATCCAGTTTAGTGAATAATGTAAGTATCCGAAAAGCTGAGTGTTTTACAGGTCAATGTACCAGTGACATATACGATTACATAAATAGACTTTTAACTGAGATCTTTTCTAGATAAATCTCAGAATGGCTCTAAGCGATTCTCATTAATTCGAATCGATGTAAACTAAGCTCCTTGAGCTTGAGCGGTCGTTCATCATAACTAGGTCTGATATTTCCTTTAAAACTCTCAGCTGACTGTTCAATTACAATTCAGGTACTCAGAAGAAAATAATAAATGAAATTCAAAATGTAGCTTAATTAGAATCCTGCATGCCCTGACTGTAACAAAAGCATTCGTTTTTTATTTACATGTAGATTTATTCAGATTTGTGTAAAGTCTGGAAAAGGTTTTGACAGCTGTTACAGTTCATAAGAATGTAAAATGTCAATTTCATGCAAATATCAACAAAACGACTGAGCAAAGGTAAAAAATCTTAATATCAAATCTACACACAATTCATTTAGAATTTCACTTGCGCAGCACCTCATTAATGGGCTTTTAGAAACATTGAGGCAGAGGATTCCTAGTTAGCTAGCGTATAATAATAACACGCACTATTGAGTAATAATAAACCATGTTGACAGCTATCACTTTTATTTTCACATGTCTAAGCAGTGCTAATTAAAGAGTTAGTTGGTCGATTAGTTGGCTAGTTGGTTGATTGCTTTGAATGGCTGGTTGGTTGGTTGGTTGGTTTGTTTGCATGTTTATTTGTTTGTTGGTTGGTTTGTTTGCTTGTTTGTTTGTTGATTGATTGGTTGGTTAGTTGGTTTGTTTGTTTATTTGTTGGTTGGTTGTTTGGTTGGTTTGTTCTTTCGTTCGTTAGAGAGTCAATCAGCTAGACACTAGACAGTCCGCTCGTTGCTAAACTTAAGCCTATCCGTATGTTCATGATAGAACCGTAAATAGTTGGTACGAGAGAGAGGGTACGAGTCAAATTCTAAACGGTCCTACACGAGCTGTAGTCAGAAATTAAGTGCGCCTCGAAGAACAATCTCTAAATTTTGTTGTAATCTGAGCAACTCACGAAGGAAGGAACACATCAACGCCTCACGTTACTCAACATTTGCAGCCAATGCGCATCCCTACTCCCGACAAAGCCGGAAACGTTTCCGGTAGATTTTGGTTGGAATAAATTATAAATATTCCGCCGGTTTGATGGATTGGGAGGCTTACATGTGCAATCCAAAGGATTCTAGCCAACCACGCACAGCTCGATATTCATTGTTAGCAGGAAAGCAAGGGGCAATTTGTAAATTTAGGCTACAAAGATTAATCGTGTACACTGTTTTTCAAAATAAAATAGCAGGTGGATTTCTAAGGATCCTGAATATTTCATTGATTTAAAATATCGTGCATATCTCGTGGATTTAAAATATCGTGCATATCTCGTGGATATAAAATATCGTGCATATCTCGTGGATTTAAAATATCATGCATATCTCGTGGATTTAAAATATCGTGCATATCTCGTGGATTTAATATATGGCGCATATCTCGTAGATTATAGTATGGTAACTATCTCATTGATTTAAAATATGGTGCATATCTGGTGGCTGTATAAAAAGGTTGCATCGTTTAAATACTTTCCACATTTCCTCTCACGGCACTTTGCATCCGATATAATCTTGGATACGTTAACCGACGATAAATCAATTGCTTGAAAATCGTCGTTACATAAAAGTTGTCATCACTTTATAACTCCAACAATTTCCGGATACCTAATATACCTAAACTGATACCCAACCTGATACCTATAATTCAGTATGATCACTATTCGATTAAAAGCATTACTCACGTATTTTAGTCAATTTTTATTGGCATGTATAAAGAGCATTCCGTTGATCAGCAAGTAATTTATTCATAAACGCCTAATTTATTCAGATCATTCGTAGCCTACAGCTTAGCGCAATAAAGGCGTAGGGCCGAAGTTTCGCGTCTGTTCCTGTATCACAAGGGATACTGTCAGAGACAGTTAGACTGAAATTCGAATCGATGGCATTCAGATTCGCAAGAATGGCTTCCAATCTTTTTGGCCTTATGAGCGGTGTATTATCCATATGTATTCTAGGTAGTATCCACAGTAATTATAACTGTTCTTTACATGTAGTTACATTGTTATCCTCGGTTATACTAAGTAATATCCATATGTATTTGAAATATATCAACTAGAATTCTTCGCTTATTCATATGTATTCTAGTGTTATCCACATGTATTTTAATAAGTAATAGCCACATGTACACTAAGTATTATCCGTAAGCATTTTAAGTACTATCTGCATATGTTATAAGTGTCATCCATATGTATTCTTAGAGTTATCTACATGTATTATATAGTGCATTATTTAAATGTATTCTACAGTGTAAATATTATCTTAAATTCTTATTGATTGGTAGATTGATGGACTGACTGATTTATTGATTGATTGATTGATCTACAAGTATTCTACAGTGTAAGTATTGTCTACACGTATTCTACAGTGTAAGTATGATCCACACGTATTCTACAGTGTAAGTATTATCCACATGTATTCTACAGTGTAAGTATGATCCACACGTATTCTACAGTGTAAGTATTATCCACATGTATTCTAAAGTGTATTTTCCACATGTATTCTACAGTGTAAGTAATGTCCACACGTATTCTACAGTGTAAGTATTATCCACATGTATTCTACAGTGTAAGTATGATCCACACGTATTCTACAGTGTAAGTGTTGTCCATATGTATTCTATAGTGTAAGTATTGTCCACACGTATTCTACAGTGTAAGTATTGTCCATATGTATTCCACAGTGTAAGTAATATCCACACGTATTCTACAGTGTAAGTATTATCCACATGTATTCTACAGTGTAAGTATGATCCACACGTATTCTACAGTGTAAGTGTTGTCCACACGTATTCTACAGTGTAAGTATTGTCCACATGTATTCTACAGTGTAAGTATTGTCCACGCGTATTCTACAGTTTAAGTATTATCCACATGTATTCTACAGTGTAAGTATGATCCACACGTATTCTACAGTGTATTATCCACACGTATTCTACAGTGTAAATATGATCCACACGTATTCTACAGTGTAAGTATTGTCCACACGTATTCTACAGTGTATATATTATTACATGTATTTTACAGTGTAAGTATTGTCCACAATTATTCTACAGTGTAAGTATTATCACGAATTCTACAGTGTAAGTATTATATCCACATGTATTCTACAGTGTATTGTCTACACGTATTCTACAGTGTATTGTCTACACGTATTCTAGTTAAGCAGTGAACTTTGCTGACACACTGACAGCGACTGTTCATTGGCAGCTCAACGTCTCCTATCAGTCACTGACTGCTTGCTCCTGCCTCTACGTGTCTGTCTGCGTGGGTATCTGTCTGTGTACATGTCTGTCTGTGTGCATGCTTGTCTGTGTGCGTGTCTGTCTGTGTGAATGCCTGTCTGTGTGGATGTCTGTCTGTGTGCATGTCTGTCTGTCAATTTGTCTGTCTGTATGTGTGCCTATGAGTGGTTGTTTGTGCATGTGTATATTCATGCACGTGTTAGTCCGTGTATCTGTGTGTGTGAGCATGTATGCCTGCTCTGAGGATATGTGTTTACTTTTAGAGCAACGTAATTCTATTAGCAATTGTTATGTGACAGAAACACGGAAGGATTGATCGACCGTAAATTTCGCATTTATTAAGATGCGTCTAAGCAAGAATTGAACAAGGAATTGAAAAACTACTTTAGAAGCCATTTTTACGCTAATCGTTAGTTTAGGATTTACTTAATGACTTTTCCTTTAAGATTGAGTAATTGATTTTAATCATGACGCACTTTTTCGGGGGTGGGGTTGGAAACAGACTACGGCCGAATATGTGCGTTGGACCTCTATTTATTTATTATTGGCATATATGCTTATCTGTTCTTAGGTGCATATATTAAACCATTGTATATATGTACTTTTTATGACCTTATAAACTTATTAATTTATTCTGTACTCTGCTTAACACCGTGGGTTTGCTCTCAATTTGTGTAGTACCTTTACGGAAAAGAAAAATAAATAGCCATTATCTAATTCTCTTACTGTCATTCTATGTCTACATTTCACTTTCTCTATATGTCTATCAATCTGTCTTTCTTAATCTCTGCAATCTCTCTCTCTCTCTCTCTCTCTCTCTCTCTCTCTAACGCATGCATTGTCGAATCGCGAAATTCATGAAAACAACACAATTTCCGTTAGCTACAGTAGTCTACTCTTAGATTTTCTGTAAGCCAATCAGTGTTTCACGGTCAATTCGACTCGTTGGAGGGTGTTCCTGCGATGGGCTATTCGTAATAATGTTCCTGCGGTGGGCTAATTGTAGTAATGCGACTTCACTGAGTTCATTTCGACTCCAGTAAGATATATGTAACTCTGCAGTCGACGGGCGGCCATTATTAAATCTGCACAACAAATTTAAGAATTTCGAAAAGGGGGAAGGGGTGGTGCCAGTATTGTGCTCATCATCGTCATCGTCACCATCATCATCATCATGTGATCATCATCATCTTCCTTTTGATCACAATTTAACTAGGGTCGAGATTAGACAATGCTGTGGCAATTGCTGGAGCCTTGGCGCATATCAATCCATTTCTGACGTTGGTTTAGATCTTGGTGCTTTGTCGCCGTTTGCGACATAAGCAGTCCACGGTTGGACTATTCTTCAGCAACCCGAACACCGCACGGTTAAATTATTGTGTCTGTGAAAAGTTTTGTAAGATGTTAATTTTGTACTAAAGCATTAAAAGTGCACCATAAAACAAAGATGCACCGGTAATTTGAATAAATATTGATATGAATTAAGACATCATCTAAAATACGCAAAAATAGCAAGAGAAACGGCATGCAATTGGTGAAAGTACAAATTTTCCTTTATAGCTTATCTTTAACACTTTAAAAATCATGAAATATAATTGTAATTTAAATTGTAATAAAAATGTATAAAATTTTCTATAAAATTCATTACAAAGAGAACATGAGGATTAACCGGTTATCGAAGGTTCTATTTCTAGAATTAAGTCGATGAAAGTGACTGAAAAGTACTGGATTGGGCCGAGAAGAATTTAACGATGGGAATGATTACTTATGGTGAAGAACCGGATTTTCACTTGTTATTGATTGATTGATTAACTAAATAATTGATTTTTGAAATTAATTAATTAGTGGATTGATTAATGAATTGATTGATTTATTGATACTTGATTGCTTGATTGATGACTGATGGATTAATTAATTGATTGATTGATTGAAAGTATTGAATTAGGACA
Organism: Enchytraeus crypticus; assembly: GCA_905160935.1. Lineage (NCBI taxonomy): Eukaryota > Metazoa > Annelida > Clitellata > Enchytraeida > Enchytraeidae > Enchytraeus > Enchytraeus crypticus. The sequence continues at coordinate 345,046 of CAJHZI010000468.1, forward strand.
GAGTAGAGCTCAATTCTCATCTCAGCTCAGAGCGTCTCTGCTACAGGCTCCAATCAAGCTGTGGCGCATATAGAATCGAAACTTCAAAAAGAACAGGGGGATGCATTTCCAAATTCTCCTGTTTTTCCGAGTCCTGCTATTAATCCCAATCATGCGGCGACATTAGCGCTGAAGACAAGCGGACAGTGGATAATGTGTTCTCCTGTCTTTCTCTTTGTCATAGCGTGACTGGCTGGACCCGCTCTCCACAAATAGACCGACTGTCTAGCCCATGATACGAGTAAATAGGGCGATGGTAGAGGATAGCGTATCATAACCATGCTATGGTTCATATTCAGTGCTCTCACGGCTCTGATATGCCTTCGAGACAGATAGCCAACGGTTTTACTGTAGTTTGTAATGTAACAGAAATTTTTGTATTTCAGACTCAAGTAGGCTCTGCTAGAGCTACTAATTATGGTATTACCGAACAGAGCTTTGGCTCTTTTATGGAAGCCTCATTCGGATTGTTATTTGTTTATCTAACTACATGCACGTTCCTATTGTTTGTATAATCTGTGCTGTGATGAACAAATAAGAGATACTAAACGAAAAAAGCTAAAAAGAGACAGTTAAAGTGGTGTACAGCTTTTAGTTCTTTTAAAATCTGAGTTTCAAGATAGTCATCGCGTGATCCGCGTGGTGTATCCGTATTGTTATAGAATCATTGACTTATTCTCTGGTCGTATCAGATAACTATAGGTAACGGAAATGACCGAATGGATAGCGTGTTTGTCTAAGAAAGACCTAAGTTTAAGCGCTGAAAAGTCGACAATTCACGGTAATTGTAAAGTCTAGCGGATATCTTCCCCCTGTTTTCCCTGGAAGGTTAATCATGTATACAAGTCAGTTGACTGATAGAATGCGTTGTGTAAGGCTTAAATACGCGTAATCGTAGCAAAGAACTGAAATCTTAACAATTTTTAAGACAGTCACTATGATCGGTTTCCTGTTTTAGAAATGGTTTTCCGAAAAAAATCATATTTATACAAAGCGCATGTACACGTACGGTCTCGAATACGTTAAAATGTAATAAACATGCGGCTAATAGTAGCTTCCTCAACTACTTTTGCTTTCGTACCAAGAAAGTGAAAGAATGTAAAAATATACATGCATAGCCAAAGCTCGAAAGATATGGCTAAAGGCTAACCCAGTCATGTATAGATCATAAAAGTGGCATTTTAAAACCACCATTGCTGGTAGTGGTAAACAAATCCAGAGGTATTTAAAAATTAATAACTGCCATAATTGCAAACAAGTGTTAACGTATATTTCCGAAAGTTTTACTTTTACATTTTTTACATCATATCTTTAATCAATCAATCAATGAGAATTTAACGTCCAGTTCCTCGTGACAAGGCAATGTCAGGGACGTTTTATTGTACATTTAGAGCAATAGTGTTAACCAGATCTCTATACTCTCGATACTGTGTTAGCGTCAGAGTAATATAGCAGTTGATAATTACTAATTAATTAGACGTAATCCATTTCTTGTCTTGAAAAAGTGCTACTATTTAAAACGTTATGTTTTGAAGGCCTATGGTAGCTATGGCAACCGGTCCAATTCGAAGCTGAAGAATCCCAGGGTAGTAGTTTGTTAATTGTAGAAACTACAAACGGCAAGATTTATTGTCACACGATAGGCTAGATCACGCAGGTTGAACGCTCAGTGAAAAATTACATTTATGATGTTACTGTTTACATTAACAAAACAAAAGCAGACGTTTGACATATTTGCGAGATGTCAAAATGCTGCGATATAATCTATCTAATTGTGAAGCACAGTTATATATGGCAGCATTTTGGCAATTCAATTTTAATTTCTAACGATGAACTGGTTGCTTTCAGGTAAACTTTTATTAACCAAAAATTGGAATGAAAATGAAATATAGTACATGCAGGACATTGTATTATAGTGGAGAGCACTGTAATGCAATACATGAAATACAGTGTAAGGCATTAACGTACGGAACGGTACATTAATGTTCAATGTAGTACAATACTAGTACCATAGAATACAATACACCGATTCACAAAAACATTTGCTGAAGAGAAGCAAGGCCCTAAGTAATTCCATTCCGGTAATCAAAAGTTTGTCGGGGTAGAAAGTGAAGTGAAATGGATAAAAAAAATATTCAGAGTAGAGGCATTGAAAGCCCTATTTAGTTATTACTACTATCTCTCCCTCTCTAGTGTATTGCCAAGTGGCATGTCCAAGGTATGTATTCATACTGTACTCAGAGTCTGCATTCATGCTCCATTTTAAGCACTCCATAGATAATCAGGTTAATCCTTACACAAACTTGTATGCCTTTTCCGTATTTTAATGTAGTCCATCGCTTAGGACTAAATATGGACTTTGAGGTGGTATACCTTTTGCCTTCCTCAATTCTTGCTTAGTCGTCTTTTATGAAAT
>CAJHZI010000468.1:352500-380000 GCA_905160935.1 Enchytraeus crypticus
GCATCGGCAAACATTAAAGAATTTGACTGAAAAATATAACATTACTACAGAACATTTGCGTGTTTAACGCTTCATCATAGTCACCTTCTTCCCTAGAATACAAGTTTAAACAGGGTCTGGATAGGCCTTTTCCAATCCTCTCTGTCCTACTCCAATCACACAATGTCCATACCATTCTATTCGCTTAAATTTTAAACTACTTGCATACTCTTTAAATAATAATAAATTTCCTCTTCACAGCTCAGTTGTAGTATAATTTATAAAGCCACTAGACCTGTATGTGTGTCTGCAGTTCCTAAAAGAAAGCAGCGATGAATCAAGTCGTCTCTTAACTTAATAAGTATCCGTATTCATGTAAATTGGGCTCGCAATTTTCCGGGTAGCGAAAGATTATCTAATCTCCGAAGCGTTTAACATCACTCAAGATCTGGCGTTGCCAAATTAGTTTATGTCGAAAAAATTGACACCAAAGTGGCTGATATAGTCAGGTACCTGGGGTTTTCCATCCCTCCTCGTCAGGTGCATTTTTCCATATACAGTACAATATATAGAAGAAGTACATATATATTAAGTGGTATATTAAAAAATATATCTTTTCCCCATGTTTTTCGGGGTTGTTTGAAGAATAGACCAACCGGTGACTGCACGTGTCGTAGAAGGCAATTAAATCACTAAGATCCAAACCAATGTTAGAAAGGGAATTCGGTTGGTGAGCGCCTAGGCTCCAGATAATGCTACAAAATCGTCTTAAACGAACAGAAAAGATTTCGAAACCTTGTGGAGCAGATAGGAATGGAGAAGGTCCATTAAATGTTGGTCTGTACCCCAAACATACTGATCCTTAGTCGAATATCTTACTGACATCGCCACTGGTTCCAACCAGTAATAATAATAAATTAAATAATAAAACATAATATTAATGGGAGTAATTTTAATAATAATAATAATAATAATAATAATAATAATAATTGCTGGGCGGCGATTCAGCACGTATTGCTCGAATCGTTTCTATCAAACCTCTGGTTCTTTACACCCGGGGTAAAAAATAATTTAAAATAATAATAATAATAATAATAGTAATTGTAACAATAATAATCCTGTATTACCTTCGGCACCAGGTGATGGAGTCAAACAAAATTTCCCCGCCCAAAATACTTAAACCGCAGAGTCTCTTCTTGAAGCCGGTGGACTTCCATCCAACAGTCGCGGCGAGTCGTCGTCAAAGATTTATAGAAGATGGATGGAGGGTCGCTAGGAAGGGTCATAGGTGGACCGCAAGGTGCCGAGGCCTCATATCATATACATCAATGATCACCGTGAGCTGATATTCGCAAATTTCTCTACAAAAGGCTAAGTTTAACGTTAGTTTCCTGCTCGAATTAAATGTCAGTAACGGGAAGAGCACTGGATTTGAATCCTACTCCTACTGATCAGCTGCCGAACAACTCGCCACCAAGCCACCGGCTAAGTCCGTATACTCACTATCATGAATACGGACATGTATCATGTTTCATATATCATTATGGAAGAGTCAGAGCTAGACCGCATGTCCACATCTGACCGAGGTGTTATGCACTTATTACTGAATTTGAGCAAATTTTGTAGAGACTAAATTTTGTGATCTAAATGGATTGAATAAATACATTTAAATAAGTAAACATATACTTAGGTGAATAGGCCTACATGTAAATAGTTTAAGAGGTTCCCCAGTATTCTGTATCAGCGAATTTTAACAATTATTCTAAAGTTGGATTTCGGATTCTAAGAGGCGTGTGACAGCCATCGATCATTGGGATAATGGGAGGAACTGCGCCAAAGAAACAAGACGTGGAGCTCCACCCTTCTCCGTATTTTAGGTTATCCATTTTATCCTCTAAGTACAGAAACAGAAAACGAAAGCAGCTTTGGCGTAGCCAGGAGGAAAGGGCAGGGGAAGATGCCACCTTCCAAGATGTAGTACACAATTTTTATTTAGCCCACAAATATATTTGTGCACACATTGAATTTATTGTGTAGGCTACCTCCCAAAAGTGTCCCCCAAGATTAAGGTTTACCCCCGATATTGACATCCCCTGGAAAGAAAGAGAATGAGGAGACTTCTACTCTCTCTAATATTGCCTGTATATTGCTAATCGTTTATAATTTTAAAATATTAAAATTAAAACGTAAATAATAATTTAATATTAATTTAGTAAAGTATGTATATAATATCGGTGCCGAAACAGGACCTGGATTTGACCTTAGCATCTATTATACATTGTACGGAAACCTAATCGGTCATGCCACTAGCCAAGGCAAATTACTATGGGAAACGTTTTCAGATAATGTTTAACTTCAAGCTTCCAATTATTTTGTTTTGCTTGCTAGTTTGCCACTGAATTTAGATAATAGCTAAAGCTAAAATAAGCTGGTAAAGCTAAGGTTAACGTCAGTTTCCTCACTCGAAAGCGATGTCAGTGACGGGAAAGCCCAGGATTTGAACCCGCATCAACTGATCCGCGGTCGAGTATCTTACCGACTTCGCCACTGGCTCCAGCCAGATGCAGATAAAGAAATTGTGTCAGGCAATATTCGAACTAAAAATGGGAAAAGTAAATTAATAATTAACCTAAGGTAAATTAACAGTAAATTAAGAAAGGAAAACCTGTAGCACATGCGGTAGGTCATGTGTGAAACTGTACGAACAAAACAAACGGATTGATAAGAACTGACTAAAAACAGCAATATTCACATATTTCTCTGTTCGGCTTACAGTCACCATTCTTCCCCTACTCTACATCAATCCTTCGATTTTTTGCCAGCGGAAAAACACGATGGCGTTGATAACGTAAGAAGCACCGTAGCCGATGAGTGAAATCTGTGGAAAATTTACCATTTACTCACCGAGTTGGACTGATCGATGGGCTGTCATCAGGCCCTTTCTCAAGAGCCTGGATCCAGACTAGTTAGCTTAAATCTTGAATGTTAGCATGCTAGAATGGCAGATACATGTAGATCCAGATTGCTATCATTTGTATGTCGTAATATCGTAGGGATAACGTCATGAAGTTTTAAATGATAGATCCTGAGGTGAATTGAACCCTCGTGGGTTCGAATCACAGCCGCGCTGATCTGAGAATAAAATCTCGGACATTCACTAGACGGGTTACACGGAAAATGGTCTAAATTGTATAACGGTTTAAATATGTGGCATTAAAAGTGATAGATATCAACGTAGTTGATCATTTCACTATAATGCGTGATTAATTTAATTTTTTGAACATCGTAGTTTATTATGCTTTTTATCATTTATTAAAAATTAAAACGTTTAGGAAGTATTGTTTGCTGATGTTGATTATATAAGTTTATTTCAAATAATGTCTGCTACTCAATGCCTGTAGTTAGCAAAGTAATTTATCCATATTTTGTTATGTAATTATGTTTCAAGCGTCAGACTGTTGCAATTTCAAAAGAAACGAATAGCCGTACTAGGTAATGAATGCAAAGGAAAATCTTCCGAGAGGATACAATGTTCATATCAAAGGCTTCATTAAGATTTAAGAGCATCATCATCTGTGAGAAAATCATTATTTTGTTCGATAAAGTGTTCTTAAGTCTTGACAATGACAGCTATAAAAAATAATCTATTGTTGTTTGGCAAAACACTAAAGATAGAGAGAGAGACAGCGAGAGAGAGAGACAGAACTAGATATATAAATAGATAGATAGAGAGAAAGAGAGAGAAAAAGGGAGGAAAAGCGTTCAAAAAATTAAAAGCCAATATTACACTCCGCGGATATTTTTCTTTTCTATATTTGTATTAGATTTTTAATATTATTATAGATAGACGTCGTAATCCACGTGTCGTGTGTCTTATAGTTCTATAGAGACATCGCAATCCACGTGTCGTGTGTCTTATAGTGCTACAGAGACGTCGTAATCCACGTGTCGTGTGTCTTGTGGTGCTAGAGAGACGTCATAATCTGCGTGTCGTGTGTGTTGTAGTGCTAGAGAGATGTCGTAATCCACGTGTCGTGTGTCTTATAGTTCTATAGAGACATCGCAATCTACGTGTCGTGTATGTTGTAGTGCTAGAGAGACGTCGTAATCCACGTGTCATGTGTCTTATAGTGCTACAGAGACGTCGTAATCCACGTGTCGTGTGTCTTGTGGTGCTAGAGAGACGTCATAATCTACGTGTCGTGTGTGTTTTAGTGCTAGAGAGATGTCGTAATCCACGTGTCGTGTGTGTTGTAGTGTTAGAGAGACGTCGTAATCCACGTGTCATGTGTCTTATAGTGCTAGAGAGACGTCGTAATCCACGTGTCGTGTGTCTTGTGGTGCTAGAGAGACGTCATAATCTACGTGTCGTGTGTCTTATAGTGCTAGAGAGGCGTCGTAATCCACGTGTCGACGACAACATCAGTCGAATAACATTTGTACTTCCGGTCAAAATCTCTGCACTACCCTTGGCGCTGACATCAAAGCGGCAGTCAAAACTCATTTCTCACTCTCGAATTTCATTTCGAATAAATCTTCGATTTACGTCGTAAACGATTCAAAAACGATGTAAGATTAGCACAAGTGTAAGGTTGCTTCTTCGCCAGTCTACGCTTGTGTTTGCTTTCCAAACCACGTCACAGAATTTGGAATTAGAACAGACTATTTGGTAAACATTAGGCTTTAATAGAGATTAGTTTGCAATCGTGCGACGCATTCAGACTAATATAGATGACAGCAACCGTCTACTGCAAGTGTATTAAGAGAAAACTAAGTTGTAAATGACGAAGATGATAAAGAAGGGGACAACCATCTACCGTGAGTGTATTAAGAGAGGACTAAGTTATGAGAGAAAGAAGGAAAGAGAAATATGTTTATAGCAGTACATATCAACAGGTACTCAGCTACACAAATGTTAAACAAATATCATTCGATAACATTAGCGCAATCTGTGAGAGAAAGAGCATACATCGTCAATAGAGAATTCAATGTAATCATTGCGAGTATGTACGGCCATCAGTGAAGATAAACTGTATCGTATCTAGCTGAACACCACACTATACTTGCAAGATTGTAGAAAAAGCGGCACGAGTAACTGAAATTGTTAGCAATTACATTGAGTTCACTTAAATAATATTTATATAATTTAGTAAAAGAATTCATGGAGGATGCGTTAAGAATGGTATGGTTATAAATGAAGAGAATCGGAACAATTAAAATGTGGTACGAAAGCTGCTCAGTGATATTGTTGTGGCTAGTCTGTCTTGTAAATAAGAATAATTAAATAGATTTTCAGTAGTTTCCACATAGAAATAAGATTATGGTTTATTGGCAAATTGTTTGGCAGTGGATCAGTAGGTGCAGGGTTCAAATTAAATGCTTTCCCTATCACTGACTCATTCGATTAGGAAACTGGCATTGAACTTGCCTTTTAAATGCAGCCATTAGCAAGCTGCGAAGCGTATCACTGTTTTAGGTTAAAAATAAGTCGCTGCACATTTACGACGTTACACCTGAACTAAAAATCGAACACAAAAACTAATTCCAACCCTTCCACGAAGAAAAGTTAATTCTTCATAAGCCATTGGTGTTATATTCTTTAAATATCTGCACCAGGTTTATCTGTAATAGGATGATGAAATATTTGGGCTAATTGAGAGCTTGATTCTAGCCCTTTTATAGTTTATATCTACATATCTCACTCATATATGGGCATGACGAGAAAAGCAGAAGACAGAGTAGAGTGGAGACGTTATATATAATGTACCTGCCAGTGGGCAATGCACTAAGAGAGAGAGAGAGAGATTAACGCGGGGTTGAAAGTTGGAGCGACTAAGCACTGAAGATAGGTTTAGACACCCTAAATCCCCATCCCTCAGTCTCGTTCATGGAATAAATTGTTGCTTGACTAATATCTGCAAGCATATCCCTAAAGCTGCATAGAACTAGCAGTGTCATCTGGCGAAAGAGATGTAACGAAGAAAGATAAGGCTTTAAGCGCTGTCGATTACAAAATATAATAATAATAATAACCTAAGGTATTTTTTATAGCGATGTCATGGCCGGTGTCCGATCTTCGAGACAGCTTTACAAGTTCCTAGTATGCACTCCGTTCAATGACATGCCAGCAAAATATAATCTTAGGGGCGTCCAACCCCCACCTACAGCAACGACGTATGCAGGCTTATTTCCCCCCAACTAACGAGACGCAATACTTAAACCCCGTATTTTTTTTCTACTACCTACTATTTGGTCAACGACACGCCTTATTCATCGATCATCAAGGAAATCCCTTTAAATATGTTGTTTCTTATTCACATTTCAATGCAAGTATACATTGAGGAAACCTTGACTACTGTGATGGTTCCCTTTGCCTTTCTCATATCTTTCCTAATCACCTTTTACGACACGTTAAAAATTGATCAAACATAAATATCAAGCAATAGTTAATATCTTAATATATACATCTTTATTTCAACAAAAATACGGTAGTATAACAACACTAAGTACACAATATAAAGTACACTATACAAAGTGACATCATGTTCAGCGAAACAGGAAAGAGATAAATTGTTTGAAACGAAAAGAACATCAAACATCACAAACATGTACTTTGAAAAGCGTGCGAAATTAATTGCAAGTAGGACCCACTTCGTTATCGTTGCTTTAAAAAGTTAAACAGTGGTGCACCTCTCATGTTGAGCCTGAACATTATCTTATTTTGTTGTCATTTCATTCACACTATGAACTACCTTAATTAGTCCACCTCATTGGATTATACATAGGCCTAAACTTCGGTAAATTATTTACAAGCTGCTCTGGAGTAGTACATGAATGTAATCAATTTATATTTATTAACAGTTATAGATCGGGTTTTATCTTCAGACTGTTATTTAATTCATTAATTCGTGTTAAGATTCCAGAGCTTTCATTTTGTATACATTTTGTCTGAATACGACTGAATTGAATTTAGAATAAATTAGATTAAAATGCGGCAATAAAGAAATAAATAAATTTAATTAGAGAAATGTAATACCCGGGCAGAGTCTTCCAAGTCTTCATCTTGGTCTGGACCAGAGCGCACTGACGAAGATCAGATGCGTCCACAGCTCTTCTTCTCGTTCTCGCCATCGACACGGAGGCATCATCATCGTCAGGCCCCTCGCTCTGAGCTCTCGACTGCCCATCATCAGGCGACCTCTTAACATCGTCTCTAAACTGAGAGATATCCATGCTGTACTGATTGCTAACTCTGGCTTCAGTCTCTTTACCGGGTCTATCCGTGTTTACGGGTAATCCAAGATGGTGGCCAGACTCAGAGGTGGTTAGGTGGTTGGGCAGGGGAGAACATGCGAGGAATGCGGGCAGGGAGGGTTCGACGTCGTCGTCACTTCGGTAGGAGCTCCATGGGGGGTGGGAGTGCACGGCCCCTGACCAGATTGAAGCTCGTCTGCCGAATGCTAGGACTGAACCGCCCCCAGGTGTGACGTCATTAAGTCGCGTGGCGGTGACGTCATCACCTGAGTTTCGTCTCGATGACGTAGGAGGCACTGCTGAAGAATGATTTGAAGCTAAATAGAGAACAACAGTTACGCTGCATTAGGCTACATCGAAAATAAAGAACTAAGTTTAGCGTTTCTAAAATTTTATTCTAAGAGATGTTTTATGTTTAAGACGAATGTGTAATGGCATTGGGCCTATTGGCTAAATTTGGACAGCTTACAATTTAATATAGGCTGCAGTAAACACAATTTTACTAGTTCCATACTAACACATGGGTACATGGTATAATTTATTTATTCTCTTTTATATTCACTTGACTGGGACTAATTTGAAATCTAGCATCATTCTCATATAAATAAATTACATTTGTTTTATTTTGTGAAATTCTCTGGTGAACCGGTTAGCTATGATGCTTTCGTTTTAAAACTAACCGGGTAACTTGCAATACCTCATAGCGAGGAAGATACTGCTAATATTTTTATTTTAAAAATTATTCGCATAAATTATCTTCAGGACGTCACCTTTTGATGAAGAAAAAGTTAATCCTTTAAACATGCCTGTTATTTTTCATATTCATTACTCGAGACTATAAGCCCTGCGAGTAAGACAAAAATAATTCAATGAAAGAATAACTTTTTTTTTCTTTTGGATATCATAATTTATTAAAGAGTGGCACCACACTGCTCAAACTCTCGATAGCTGGACAGGTTGCCAGTGTCAAAAGAGAAGCCCAGAAATGTCTGATGCTTCGAGACTTCCCGTGGTGCTATACTTGCAGCCGCAACTGCTGAAAAGCCAGCAGCCGCTTCAGCAGCTGAGCTAGCAGACGCTTCAGCAGCTGAGCCAATAGCCGCTTTAATAGCAGCCGCGTCAGCAGCTGAGACAGCAACAGCTTCAGCAGCTGAGCCAGCAGCCGCTTCAGCAGCTGAGCTAGCAGCTGAGCTTGATAAACTAATGTTACTTGCTTTCAGAAAGTATTTGAGAAGTGAAGCCCTAATTTACAAACCAACCACTAATTAAGTTATTTTAATTACATCAAGAAATTACATCAAGAAATTACATCAAGAAATTACATCAAGAAATTACATCAAGAAATTACATCAAGAAATTACATCAAGAAATTACATCAAGAAATTACATCAAGAAATTACATCAAGAAATTACATCAAGAAATTGCATCAAGAAATTACGTCAAGAAATTACATCAAGAAATTACATCAAGAAATTGCATCAAGAAATTACGTCAAGAAATTATAATTTTCAAACAATACTAGTAGTAATAATAATACTCAAGACCATATTGTAATTTATTTCGAAATCAGATATTGAACGCTAAGGTTTCGTTAATCTTCCCATTTTTATTATTTCAATGCCGGCAATTCTACTGAATTCTAGTAATTTCTCTTATATTTAATGAAAACTAGAAATAATCTCCGCTCAGCGTCTCATCATTTGATTTCGTCGCAAGGTTTGTGACCATGGAGTGATAATTGAACTGGATCACCTATAGAGGTCATATTTGAAGACATATTTGTTGAACAGATATAAAGTGCAGTATTTAGAGTTTAATTTAACCCACGTATTTTTACTACAGAAGTACTTCTAGAGATAGATGAGAGTTTGATTCGAATAAGTATTCCGTTCTGCTTAGAGTTTAATTTAGAATACAACTACTTATCAAATACCAGATAGGTTTTCTTTACAGAGTGGAAGAAGAGTGGAAGTAGAATATCCAACCATATGCTCTCGTTAAAAAAGTTAAATCATCTTTGTATGAAAAACTAAAGCACAATTCTCATTAATTCTATAAAATTCAGCATACTCCAATATTTGATTATTCTAGTTAAATAGACATATTTTGCTTTTCCCGGCAGATTAAGGATGCTTCGTTGGCCATTGGAGAGGAATAATCGAGAACAATTGTGTAACAGATATAGTTAAGCTACTACCAATCCAGTCTCCGGGGGATGAGAGATAAAAAGCACAGAAATTAAGTAATCTATCTAACAAATTTATCAATTATAGTTTAATATAGTTAAGAAAAATCGTACTTTGAACTCTGAGCATTGTTAGCTTGATCCATACGAAATCGAGAATGTAGAACGATTTAAAAGTTTGTTACAGCCGATTGATATAAAATCCATGGTTTGTAACCGATTGCCTGTTTACGGAAATCAAACTGATATTTAAGAGACTCTTCACAGCTAAATTATCAACTTCTGCCTGCGACGTGGAAAATGGCTTCTCTTCGATCTCAAGGATGGCTATTTCAAGACTCAAAAAGGTGCATTAGGAGCCGCAACATGTTAACAAGCCTCTAAACCTCTTCTCTGCTCCTCTTTGACAATGGAACCGGTCCTAGTCGTATATTCATACTCATCTCGGTGTTTAAACATTAAAGAACGCTCTAGCTGGTAAAGCTGGTAAAGCTTATGTTAACGTCAGTTTTCGCACTCGAAAGTGATATCAGTATCGGGAGAGCCCAGGATTTGAACCCCGCACATACTGATTCGCAGTCGAATATCTGACAGACATCGACTCTGGCTCCAGCCAGTGGAACCAGTGGCGATGTCGTTATGATATTCGACAAGCAATGATATTGGTAAAGCTAATGTTAACATCAGTTTCCTCATTCAAAAGCGATGTCAGTGAAGGCTAGCCCAGAATTTGAATTCAGCACATACTGATCCGCGGTCGAATATATTACCGACATCGCCACTGGTTCCAGCGAGCGAACAATAAGTTGATCCAAACGCATGGTTTTGCTATATAAAATTCTAATATAACTTTTAGAGTTCAAAAATAGAGCTGGCGAAGTGAATTTCTCTGACTTTCTCGCATTTTAGTCGTCTGTAATTATATCCTCGGTTTACGACGAATCTAATCCTAATTAGCCGAACATAATACCAGCAGGTTGAGTATATTGTAATTATATTTTAAAATCTGAAAAACCTCACTCTGTTTTTTCCTTGTCTGTTTCTCTATGAGTCTTTTTTATTGTATGTTTGTTTGATTGTCTGTTTCTCTCTCTCTCGTTATTTCTCATCTCTCTCTCTCTCTTTATTTCTCATCTCTCTCTCTCTCTTTATTTCTCATCTCTCTCTCTCTTTATTTCTCATCTCTCTCTCTCTCTCTCTTTATTTCTCATCTCTCTCTCTCTCCTATTAGTTAACGTCCCACTTAACAAGATTTTATTAGCACTGACATTATTTCGCTCATTTCCGATAAAAAAACTCGATTGTTTCATTTTGATCCTATTTTATAGGTTTTGTTAAAACCATACAGTTAACATACACAACATCGTAGTTACTGAGCTGGTTTTCGGGTAAAGCTAAAACCAAAACCAAGTTTAGCGTCAGTTTTGTGCTCAACAGTGACTATAAGTGACTGCGAGAGCACCGAATTTGAGCCACGCGCCTACTGATATAACTACATCCCATAGCTACATCCCTACAGCCTATAGCTACAGCCCATAGCTACAGCCCATAGCTACAGCCCATAGCTATAGCCCATAGCTATAGATCATACATATCTACATCCCATAGCTACAGCCCATAGCTACAGCTCATAGCTACAGCCCATAGCTACAGCCCATAGCTACAGCTCAAAACTACAGCTCATAGCTACAGCCCATAGCTACTGCTTATAGCTATAGACCATAACTACAGCTCATAGCTAGAGCTCATAACTACAGCTCATAGCTACAGACCATAGCTACGTCCCATAGCTATAACCTATAGCTACAGACCATTGTTGCAGCAAAGAGAGTTTAGTCTGCATGGTTTTATATTTCATGGAAACTTCGATATGCTTAAAATGTTGCTGCTTCTCAAAACACAAGATATATATATATATATATATATATATACGTGTATTTATATATATATATATATATTCTATATATATATATATATATATATATATATACATGTATACAGTATGTACATGTATGTATTTACATATACAAGAAAGCTATATCTTGCATCAATCTAAAGTCTACACAATCACTTAAATTTAGCAATTCAAAACTGTCAGGCTATATACAAGTATAAATCGCTTCAATAACTAGTTTATTCTACATCAATTTCAGTTATTCCATGTTCTAGAATTTTAAAGATTTATCTATGCTAGCTATTATGGTTTTAGTTCCAAAAATAGATGTTTTTCAAATACGTGCCTTGACAATTTAGAATCGAAATTAAACGAATTTCTTAGGACTACACGCAGTTAGAAAAATATTTTATCTACGACTTTTGCGCTTACATTTCCTGTTTAGAAACTAAACAGGAAATGTAAGCGCAAAAGTCGTAGATAAAATATTTCACTGTTTCTCAAATTCTATATCATCCCTCTCCTTTTTCTCTCTTTCTCTCTCTCTCTCACTCACTCTCTCCTCTCTATTCTCGTTCTTGAGATCTCGAATTTTTTCTCTTTCGCAAAAAAACATTTAAGCCTATATATATTTTTATGAATTTTCTGTGAAGGATCCTATCCCTCTTTTATTTCTCGAGATATAACAGTTTTTCTTTCTCTTTCTCTTTCTTTCTCTCTTCCCTGGCAAAGTTTTATGTTTTCATGTGTGCTTTACCATAAGGTACAAGCAGCGCATCAAGCAAAGCTTCGGGTAGCTTCATGAAACTGTAAATTACGGAATGAATTCAACTCTAGCGAGTTCGATTCTCGACCGAGCCTATCTGAGAATAATATCTCTGAGATTCATGGAGCTATAGTTTGATAAGGCTCAAACATTGCCTAACTGTTTAAATAAATGATACTATAATTCGAATAGTAATATCATTAATTCGGATGATGATAATTTGGGTAAGATATCCGAGCGCGGATCAGTATGTGCGGGGTTCAAATCCGAGACTCGACTGTCACTGAAATCTCTTTTGAGAGACGAAACTGAAATCAATATTGGCTTTAAGGCTTTAATAAAAATTCTGATCAAAGATGATTTTTTCACCATAGTGTATATTTAACATTTCATGGCATTATTTATAAATTTTAGATACAATGAAAAAAACATTAGGGAATATATACCAAACCATCATTGTTTAGGAAAGAATGATATAAAAGGCCTTGAATGATTTGCTGAAAGAGACAATTGAAAGAAGAATGGGAGGGAAAAATGTTAGAGGAAGACCTAGACTTGGGATGCTGGATGATTTGACAACTAATTAATTTGCTGAAAAGAAGAGAAAGGCGGAAGATAGAAATACGTTGAGGAGTTATATGTCATGGACCTGCCAATAGGCAGTGCACTAAGAGAGAGATATAAAGTGTCATTAACTACTTTTTTACGATATCGGTGTTAAAGGTCAAGGAACAGATAGTTGTATGGTAATTATAGAAAACGTTATAGACGCTCTTGCTAGTATCATCATCATCATCATCATCTTCCCTTGAATCTCCGCTTAACTAGGGTCGGGATACGAATAGACTGTCTCAAATCCTCTCTGTCCCACATCATGTCATCCATCAGTCAATCCCTTATTTGAGACCATTCCATTCGTTTAAATTTTTGTAGCAATTTTTGGAGCCTAGGCGCTCACCAACCGAATTACCTTTCTGACTTTGGTGTGGATCTTAATGCTTTAGTCTACGTCTACGCTATGCCAGTATAAGTAATATCTAATCTTTCAATCTGTAATTTATGTATTAAAGTGTATCAAGAATCCCAAAAAAGTTTTAAAAATAGAATTCTTACTGATTACGTCAACGAATTAACAAGAAGGAAGTGGAGATCAATGGTATGTAGTCAATTGACGATCCACTCAAGATCAAGGCCAATATTTATGTTTACAGGGAAGAAGGGAAGGGACGTTTTCACTGTAGTTATTCAATCGCCTACTGCAGGTTGCCTGAGCGCTAATAAATTCATGACAAGTGGAATGAGGTGGAAAGAGAGCTAGGTCGATAATGACAAACCACAATAAATGAATTAGCAGTGGAGAGTATTGGCATTAAGTGGAAAAATCAGTTGCCGCAATCCCCCGCATTTGATGTGGTTTATTGCTGGAAGTGGGTGCATGTCTCTGTGTTTAGAATGTTTTGTGGAGTATGCAAGCAAAACAGAATAATTTACTGTTCATATCTAATATTGTTAATGTTGTAATTTATAATGTTACAATATAATTTATATAACTAAGAAAATAATTTAAAATGTTTAATAATGTGCGTGTTTAATGCTGGGTTATAGTATAGAAATTTTTAAGTAATCATTTGCAAGCAAAATAACATAGATTTCTATAACGTTACTAGATGATCGCTTAATAATTCTTAACTTCACTTTGCATTATGTTATTGAAAATGACACTAGTTGATTTAAAATCACGTGGCCGTAAATTCGAAACAAATATTGTTAAATTGACCATTAAATTGGCTAATATATCTAACTCAAAAGTGTTTCAAGAATTAACATAAACAGCAATAAATAATTATAGAATAACGTACTGTATGGCTTCATGTGTATAGGATATATCGAATACAGTAAAACTTTCCGTTTTGTACCAGGTCACCGATGAATAGAATGACATCACTGTCATATTATAGGAAACGATTTAGCTGCAACAAAGAAAGGTAACAAAAAAACCACTAAAAAGCTGTTTATCTCACTTTAAAGGCGCATTGTGGTTCGATTAGGGCATATCTTTTTGATGTAATCAGTTTGATGGTTTTAGATTAATATTGCTGATTTGAAACAAAATTGTTGTAGAATGATTACTCTTTAATGAGCATGATAGAGGGCTTTAAGTTGTAATTTGTAATTTGAATCATCCCATTAGCAGATTACAGGATCGACCGCACGAATACCTGTTCTTTACGTCCGGAAAATAAAGCCATCGTGGAGTTGATAAACATAGATCGATTGGCTGCGATAACCAAATAAGGAAAATGGGAATGAATTTTCAATCGTGATTGCAAAATAAAGAAAAGGCGAAAGTTAATCGATGTCTAAATCAATAAATCAAACAGTCGTCAGTCCATGCAAAGTGGAACAATCTAAGAAGATAAGTAGGCCTATAGCTGAAGACTTTTCATTAATATCATGATCATCTCTCTCTCTTTCTCTCTTAGTGCACTGCCTACTAGCAGATCCATGATATATAACACCTCCACTCATCTCTATCTTCCGTTTTCCTCTTCACGTCCACATACGAGTGGATCTTTAAATAATCTATGACATTCCTTTTGATATATCATTATTATTGGGGGATTCTTATTATGATGAGGTGGGCCCCCTATGCCTTCCCCAGCTTCGACTAACATTTACTGGGCAGGGGCGTCATTCCCTGAGAAAACAATCATGTTTATCCATATTATGATAATAATGCGCTTTCGAAAGTTGACCTTAAAGTCTCTTTTTAGACTTTAACTATGTTTAGACCTTTAAATCTATTTTTAGATTTAGAAATAGACTTTTAAACTTGTAAATAACAATTAAATAACATTTAAATGTTTAAATAACATTTAGGGTGTCTTCTTCTAGTGCATTGCCTAACGGCAGGTCCATGACATATAGCTCTTCCAATCACTTCTATATTCGGCCTTCCTCTTCATCTCTAGATATGAATTTGTTACCACATCATCCAGCATAATATGTCTCGGTTTTACTCAAACTCTTTTCCCTTGCATCCTTCTTTCTATTGCATCCTTTAGCAAAAAATCCGCTTATAATATGTCTTATCCAGCTTTTCTTTCTATTTTTAATCACATTTATTAACTGTCTATCTGCCGACTATTTCGAGAACTTCTTCATCTGTAAATTTGTCAGTCCAACCAATTTTTCCATCCCTCTCTATAACCACATTTCCAATGCCTCTAGTTTCCTGATATCTTCTTTCCTTAATGTTCGCGTTTGATATACATGCCGAAGTGTCCACCAAATCAATGTCTTCAGAAACTTTATCTTTGTGTTTTTTCCAGTGCCTTTTGTTAGTAGTTCATTTCTATTTCCGAAGGCTCCTTTTGTCTGTGCAATTCTACATTTTATTTCCATTTCACACTTCCCATCATCCGTGATGGTGTAGCCTAAATACTTGAAGCTTCTTTTCTATTCTAGTAGCGCATTATATCTTGTAATCTTTAAATCCTTGTGAATCCTAAGGTGTTATAGGCATGTAGAGGTATTTAAGGTGTATCAATTATTATTAAATCGTTGATAAATACTTACATGCAGTATAAATTTCATACTAAATTCAACATTGGTTATAGTCAACGGGATCCCGTGAAATCAATTTAAATCTAAGAAGACGTCTTCGGATTGAAATGAACGGCTACTTTTTTCAAATTACGTTTGACTGAAACAGCCTGAGGTTAAATTAATCCTGCGTTTACGTGTCTCACCATCTTAATACATGCACTGGCCGGAATGCGAGTCATTTGACCACACAATCCTGAAAGTCTTGCCGTCCATATCCACGAAATGTGAATATAAAATTCTCCTTAGCTCCATAAATTAAACGGTAGGTGCAAAATAAGTAATTATTTTAAAAGTCTGCATTAGCGTTCACTAAGAACACTCAAACGGTTAGTCTCACAAGGCTAGGTTCGCTAAGTATAGGCCTATCTGGAAAAAAATATTAGGTTTATGGAATGATAAAGGTAGGCCTAGCTATTAAATCAGGTTTTAAGTTAGGGTGCCTGTCATTAAATTGCGATGTATGACATAATTATCATTCCAAAGAATCAATTTACGGATATGAAAATTATATGGGCAGTTCTTCTGTCCCTTTCTTTAGTGTACTGCCTATTGGCAGGTCCATGGCGTAAAACTCATTCGCATATATTTCTATCCTAGGATTTTCTCCTCACATCTACATACGAATTATTTATCAAATAATCTTGCATCCCAAGTCTCGGTCTTCCTTTAAACTTTTTAATTACCTATTTTAGCAAACCATTTCCTCTCCGAGCTTGGCCCACCCAGTTCTTTCTATTACTTGCGATATTTAGCAAATTTTCTATTTTTGTCAACCCTAATTACAGGAGCATTAAATACATGACACTATTCCCAGTGCACTAATAGACACTTCTTCATTTTGTCAGTTCATTTAATCTTTTCAAGACTTCTCCATAGTCACATTTTCAATGTTTCCAGTTTCCTACTATCTTCCGTTCTCAAAGAAAGGAGGATAAGGCAGACAAAACACCAGAAGGGAAAATGTACAGAGCTCGTTGTTTAGTAGTTTATAGATAAGTAATCGGTTGTTTATCAATAAGCTGAACATTTTTTGCTATTGTATTTCTTATTAAGTAAAACTGTTAGTTTTGTCAAAGAATTTAATAGTTTCCCCTTTAATCCACTGAAGCTACATGTTCTCAATTTTGTGTCAGAAACAAACGTTGAATTTTTCTACAATATCTACATTTATATACTCTATACAGTACTTATGTATTGTACATTTTATATATATAATGTATATATACACACACACATATATATATATATACATATATATATATATATGTATATATATATATATTCATTAAAATTACAATCGAAGTGTTGTAATAACATGATCGAAGACAAAATGCATGCACAGGTAGATTAATTTAACCATTAATAAATGCTGACATTTAGCAAAAGCTCTTCTTTAGAAGATTGCAGAATTGTCATTTAAACAGGTATTTACATTTATACATGTATATCTGTTGTACTCTGTTTATGTATTTAGATTACAAGTCGTAATAGCTTGGAAGCTTTCGCATCTATTAAAATCTCATCAAAAGAATTTCATAAATAGGATTTTAAAAATGCTGCAGACGATTCCCTACGCCTACATGAGACACTGAAAAGCGTGACTTGTTTTAAAATATATATCTCAATAATTCAGTAGAAAAGTGGCTTTTCAATTCTTTCATATATGACATTTTCATTCTCTCTCGATACACTCCTAAAGGTCATGAAAAAATCTGAGATTTTCTGAGCTGATCTGAGAGTAAAATCTCGGACATTCACTGGACTGGCAACACGGAAAATGGACTAAATTGCCTAATAGATATAACATGCGGTTTTAAAAGTGATAGATATCAACATAGTTGATCATTTCACTATAATGTGTGTTATTATTATTATGAATTAACGTCAGTTTCTTGTCAACAAATATCATAATAATCATGAGACGAGTCCTAGATTTGAACTCTCAACAACTGATCAGCAGTACTAAGTAATTTATGTACACACTATCAACTCGACGAATTGTATTCAGACTATTTATATTATAATTACTTTGATTTGAAATCGTGACTTCAGTTTTGTAATATGTGATTATCTCTTGGACATTAACGAGTATGTTATTTTAAGGAGAGAGAATTATTTATATACAGTAGTTGAAAATAAATCTCCTAAAAGATTTATGTTCGGTGAATTATGCGAAAAGAATTTGACTGAAGTTATGATTAAAGCACTTTAAAATTTATTCTATCCATTTTTAATAATTTAACAACTTTATTTTATTATAATAGGTATTTTATAGGCAATACGAACGTTGTTTTATCTTACTGCTTTGCATGAAAAAAATAACAGCAGTATAATTAGTTTAACTAAAATTTAAGATCAGTATGCATTAATTCAAATAAAAATCAGTATGTATTCCAATATCAACTTTCTGATAAGCTTCGTTCTTTCGATGCCAAACTGCCCAAAATTCCTAATATTCGACCTCACTTCGTTAGGTAGACGTTCATTTTCTTTCTCCGCTTTAATTGTTTGGAACTCTCTGCCACCTGATCTTCGCTCATGTTATACTACCTTCACTTTACGTTGTAGATTGAAAACACATCTCTTCCCACCATAGACTTTTTCATCTTACCTTACCGTTTTTTATCAATCACCGGACCGGCACCGTTTAAGATCTTTTTCTTTTCTCTTCAGCACATGTTTTTTCAGATCATTTGGGGTGAATCGATTTGTAGTTTATAATAATTATTATTAATTTTTATAACATGAAGCAATATGCTTTAGATTATAGTGTATTTTATAACCGATAGCCCTTACAGTTATTGCAATAAAAACGTTGTGATCTAACCGAAGTACTTCAAAATTAAAAGGACTTGATAGGCCACCAAATCGGCTAAACATTGAGAATTTCTTTTGAAGATCTTTAATATCAAGTTAGAGGTTTGCAAATATGTGTAGGGTCAAATAAGAAATAATTGGCATATGAATACAGGCATGTTACATGCAACGTTCAGGTAACAACAGTAGCACGAGTGTGTCATACATCAAGGTGAACGTTACAAAATTCCCGATGTGGTTCACCTAAAAGGGCGTCTCATAGAGGAGTAGACTAAAGTTTATCAGATTATAATCAATGATGGCTCGATAAACCAGTGGTGTAAGCACCTAGTGAACGTGTAGCAGCTGATGGTGGTCATTTTGAATAAAAATTGTAAGGTACACATTACATACTTGTCATAGGCGAAACCAAAATCTCTTTTCAGAGCCAACCACAAAATAAAAATTTCATGTGTTATACCTTAATGTGAGATATCTGCATTGCTGTTGCTAATGTAACATGTCTCTACTGGTACTTGTAAATTGAAAAGTTCATTAATTTCTTGACCCCACTCACATTCGCAAATTTGAAACTTTCAAGTTATGCACTAGGCTACCAATGATATCTTCTGGATGTTACATAAAAATAGTCTCATGTCCCAGCTTTTCCTCTATTTGCAATATATATTGAACGGTCATATGGGCAGTAAGCCCTATTGTAAGGAACATCATTTGTGTCACTTTTGATTATACCTGTGATATGATTGATGTTCAAAATGAATGCCAAATCTATTGCATTATTGTACTCTTCCATGTATCTTTATGTATTTTAGTAACAACTTTCCCCACTTTTATTGCTTCAGTTTTTATGTTGTTATATTTCATCGTTTTGCGTAATTTCGTTTTCTTGGTATTCTTTATAATTTAAAGTTTGCTTTAATACTTTTATGTACTTTTAAAATATTGAATTGAAATTGTGTCATTTTAAAACTCTAAACTTTTCATACATTTTATATAATTAATTCATCAAATTTAATCTACATCCGATAAAATTAAAATGACTACAACTTATAAATTTTAATCTACATAAATTTGATATATTAGATGGAACACAAAAATAATACTTTACTCATTTTAATCACTTAATGATAAATAACAATCTTTCTTTTTCACAGCACGACTACACTAGTATGCATAGAGTATACTGGTACATAGAGTATTTACCTAGAATTCACATAGAGGATTAGCTTTAAATTTAATCCGCTGATTTTTAATCAAATGATAGCCGCAAGTATAAAAGAAACGAGTGATCAGAAAGAATGAAGAATTGCAGAGGCGAAAGAATGAAAGAAAGAAGAGAAACGACTAGAAGGAAATTCGATACAAATCTCTCGTCCTAGTGAACTGGAGTGGTTCGGATAAAATACCTTGGGATGTAACCCATTGTATGTGTATTATTTACAGATAGTAAAAGCAAAGTAAACTTGTGCGTATATTAATGAACGACAAATCAACGACTCTAGTCACTTTAATTAGTTAATTCAATTTTAAAATAATTTATCGCGCTGAGTTCGGCCCACTCTGTGGTATATCAAACTATTTATGTGTGTGTGTGTTAAAGGTAATAAGTTAGAAGTAGAGGAAGGTATTGAGAGGCCAGCCCAGTAGCTTCATATCAATATGAAGTTTACACTTGTATATTAGGTCTACAATGAAGTTTGACCATACATTTTGTTATAAAGTCAAATTTTTGATTCGCTCGTCGGATATAAGATAGATAAGAACCAATGAGAGAGATATAGAGAGAGATAGAGATAGTGGTAAAGATGATAAAGGGATAGAGATAAAGATAGAGATAAAGATTGGGATGAAAGATAGGAAGAGAGAGGAAGAGAGAGAGAGAGAGAGAGAGAGAGAGAGACAAATAGAAACAGATAGGGGGTGCGTGTTCCCAGATCTCTTCTTTCATCGAAGCCTATGATATGTCGGCAAATGAGGCAACGTTTCACGTCATTTACTTCTCGGATCATAATGTGTACTTATTGAGAGAGAAATCTGTTGAGCGCCATCTACGCAGATGATACTCCTAAATACGATCAAACTGAACGTGACGTTTGCTACATACAGCCACATTAGCGGAATTCTCGAGCTCCTTGCAAAGCGCTAATAAAAGGTATGCTACCTGGAAATGCTCCATAACATCACACAAAACATCCAGAAGGTTAAGGAAAAGTTTAACATCAGTTTCCAGCTCGAATAGAATGTCAGTGACGGGAAGAGCACTGGATTTGAACCATACACTTACTGATGCGCTGTCGAACAACTTGCCAACAAGCCACCGGCTCAGCCAAGAACATGAATAGAACAACAGAGCAAGTTCCGGTTCCTTTTATAAGTTATTATTATATGTAAATGAAAAAATATATATTATATTTATCGGTTTCATTATGGGCGCCCTCAAGGCAAGAGCAATATGAGCAGAATATAATATATCGTTTCGTCAACAGTGGCCCGTACACAACACGGACACATAAGCTATTACATACTTCTACATGCCACTTAGGATTGTAGAAGTTAATTATTTAAAGCAAATATTAATCGTCGAAAATGTTAATCACTTTCATTGATTGGCAGTCATTTAATCTAATCACAAATGGTTAAGCAATCTAAATCATTTATCACGCTTGTGCAAGTTAAATATTATTTCTTTTCACATTGTTAACTATCTTTTTATAATTAAAATACTACAGAGTAAGTTTTATTCGACAAAACAATTCAAGACATTTTCTTCCATCTGTACAACTGGCAGTAAATATTTAGATATTACTTAGCTACTAAACATAACAAAACATAGCAAACACTGCGTCAGAAAGCACAATTGCTTGTTTGACTGTCCGACTTTAACTAATCTTTATTAACATGGCGTCTATGACAGGGTTTTCCTGCGAAGAAATGGACGTTAAGTCATCGTATACAGTATTTCATTCAGCAAAAAAGCTGGCAAAGCTAATGTTAACGTCAGTTTCCTCACTCAAAAGCCATGTCAGCGACGGGAGAGCCCAGGATTTGAATCCCACACATACTGATCCGCGGTCGAGTATCTTACCGACATCGTCACTGGATCCAGCAAAGCTAATGATGTTTGGCGAAGGCTGGTGATGTAAGGCTTATTTCTACCTCATGATCTGCATGACATTGTGGTGTTTTATTGAAATGACTTCCATTCGCTCATCCGGTCTGCAACAGTGCTGCCAAAATGAGAATTTTCACAAAGTCCGTTCAAGGAAAGTCGCTTGATTTATACATAGAGTGAATGCTTACTTGCTTATGTCTCTGAAAAATCACTAAACTGTGTTAATGAGCTAATGAGTTAATTTGTTAGATTTAAATAATTCTGGATGGTGCTAATTTATTTTATTTGAAAATGCATTTAGTTTTTCCGCGAATTAGCAAAATATACAGCAATAGCAAATTAGCAAATCATAATTATTTTTAGTACAGAAGATATTTACTTATGTCACATAGCGTTCGAATCACTCAACTTAATAGAAATGATAGGCCTCAGCTTTTATTTCCGTTCTTCTGAACTTTTCGTTCAGAAGAACGGAAATAAAAGCTGCTATTTTACTATTTGGCATTTAAATTTAATTATTTAGAAAATACGTTCTCAAGCTGTTACAAGAAAATGCAATTAGCAAACCATCAAAATTCAATAAAGTTGATTTAAAATTCCGCACCAATGAAAGAAACAAGTGCAAACGCTGGCATAAATAAATAAAAGTTCTGCATCACTGAAAGAGTGTGTTTTAGACTTGTATATTTGTACAAGTACATCATGCAGCTTATACATTAGCATCGTCGTCATCATCTTTCCTTGAATCAAAGTTTAACTAGGATCAGGATACGAATAGATTCCATTTGTTTTAGCAAATTTTAAAGCAATCTTTGGAGCCTAGGCGCTCACCAAACGAATGCCCTTTCTCACTTTGGTTTGGAACTTAGTACCTTTTGCGACACATGCAGTCCACGGTTGATCTACTCTTCGGCAATCCGGACACAACACGGGTAATATATACATGCCATATTGCTGAACATCAAAGAGAAACATTAAATAATTGTATAATACCACATTTCGCCATCAATTAAACTACTACTTAATTTTATAATATTAAATAGTATGTGATGCTACTATTATCTATGGATGTTTACACTTATATCTCCCAGCGCTTTGAATTAGTTTTTACTTATTTTCATGCCTAGTTTTAATCATTTAGGCCTCAGATTGCCCACAGTTACAGCTCTTTTCTTCCATTCCAACGTCTATTCATCAGCAGTTTATGTAACATTATAGTATGTGGATATATACACATATGTGTATTTCTCATTTTCGCACTTGACCTTTGATCTCTATCGTCACCTGTATTTGGAAATAACTGGATCGGTTGCAATCGGCTAAGTTCGGCTCTCTCCGTATAATCCTATGCACGACTAGCGTTATATTGCCGTCACGCTTGAGTAACCTTCTACACTGATCTCGACTTCGGCGTGTACTAAGATTCTCTCCAGTAATATCTACAAATTAATTGAAGACATTCCTTAATGAAGCGGGTCCGATCCTTGGAAAGTTTAGGCCCTAATAATGATGAACCTGAGCAGTTACCTAATAAACTTGCCAAAAAAGGTAAATAAAAGCTTTCTGCCTCTCATGCTGACTGATTGATCTGTAAGTCCAAATGCTTCAACGAGCTGCAATGCTTCTTGTGCTCTAAATCAGCTCACCTAAGTTGCTGTGGTATTAGCAATACTCACTCCGTCTTGGCCTTGCAGCTCGTCGGTGTGCTGGGTTGGACTTGCGTAGCATGCAAATCACTACTCAAATCTACCTTTAACCAGGGTTCGGTAATAGAGAGCCAAATTAAATCTCTAAATCAGGAAGTTGGTGAATTGAAATCATCCATTGAGGAGCTGAAAGGATCAACCCACAGTGGTACAGCTAATGATCAAGCTGCTGAAGGTGACCACAGTGATGGAATAAATACGAATCTTAGACCGTACACTAAGTCAAGTGATAACTGGACAGTGATCAAGAAAACTATCTCAAATGACGTCAAAACTACCATCAATAGAAAAAGGAATATTGTGGTGAGCGACATTGGCGAATCCGCTTCGATGAATTCCTCCCTCGATAAATCAACAGTCTCCAATATTTTCAGAACTGAATTCCACCTCAATCCTCATATTACTTTCATGAAGAGGCTGGGCATACCCCGTTCCACGGGGTCTCCTCGACTGCTATTGGTTGGATTGTCGACAGAAGCTGAGGCGCAACAGCTCTGCAAGTTGGCTCGTAACCTCCGTCAGTCCTCCGACCCCAGCATTGCCTCCTCAATTTATATCAAGCCTCATCTTTCTCAAGAGGAAAGCAAGGCCCAATACCTAAGGAGAGTTAAGAATCGCGAGCCTCGCACTCATACTGCGGGGTCAAATGCCCCTAACATATTAAATCCAACTGACTTCTCCCCGTTACCCTCTACTCGACTCAACGGAATGCATAGTAGCATCCTGAATCCGGCGGCAGCTTCCTTCGTTTCTCCTACTCCTGGTACATCATCAACTCCGGACCTTACTCCTGCTCCCCCTACCGTTTGTCAATCTCTCATTCCCCCTGCCGCTCTCTCCTGCCCTTCCTCTCTACATGCCCACAACCCGGTGTACTGCTCTACTAACTGACTCAACACTCATCCCCCTCATGTGGACTCACAGACCAGTTTAGCGTTATCTAGTCACTCTGCCCAACTGAATCATCGTTACAATGTGAATAAAATATATGATTCTAAAATTTCGTCAAACTTTAAGTGTTTACTTTCTAATCTTCATAGTCTTAAGAACAAGATATCTGAATTTAACCTAGCTATGTCATCTCTCAATATTGATATCGCCTGTCTATGTGAGACTTGGCTGAACGATTCTATCCTAGATAGTATGATAGTCAGGGGTGATTTTAATGTTTTTAGGAAGGATAGATTAGATAGAAAGGGTGGGGGAGTGGCAATTGTCTGCAGATCCTTACCTAATATTGTATATAAACGGGTTGATTTATCTGTCCAATTCTTTTCACTTGAACTACTAGTTTTGGATATTTTTGTTGGCCCCTATGATGGTGTCAGACTGGTAGTGGTTTATTGTCCTCCTGACCGGGTACATGATGTATTAATGTGTCAATTGTTAGTATCTGCATTAATGTTTATTAGTTCTACTAGTTTGCCTATATGCCTTGTTGGCGACTTTAATTTACCTCTTATCGACTGGCGTAAACTAATACACCTACTCACTACTCAGCAAACCTATGTCGATATTCTAAGCTTTTTTATTTCGAATTCTTTTGAACAACTGGTTTCTTTTCCTACTCGTGAAAATAATATCCTTGATCTAATTTTTTTCAGATAATCCCTCCCTAGTTTCTAATGTCACTTACACTACTCCAATTGGCTCAAGTGATCATCTAACTGTATTCTTTAATATCCAAACGAATTGATTGCATATTCTAACCTTTTTCCCTTATCTCCTCCTTCGTTTAAAGTCGATCCCTTTAATTTTTCAGTTTATAACTAAGACAAAGCTGACTGGGATAGTCTTAAGAGTTTAATCTCTAATATGGATTGGTATGCCAACTTGTATGATGAATGTTCCTCCATTGACGAATGTTGGTACAATTTCTGCTGCATTCTGGACAATTTATTCGCTATGTGTATTCCTAAACAGAACTAAAAAAACTTCAGGTCCTTTATGCAGTAGCAGCACCCATTTCAAACCAACTCACCGTTTAAAAATATCAAACCAAATTAAGAGAATGATGTGCAAAAAGTTAAGAGCTTGGCGTTTATATAAAACGTCTCGCTCCTATATCAATAAGATGAATTTCCGTAAATCTTCACTTGATTTAAAAAAGGCAATCAATAAACGGATAATGCTCTATGAAAATAAAATAATTCCAAGCAAATCTCTTAAGACATTTTACAATTATGTCAAACGTAAACATCTAACTCTTGCTCTATTCCTCCGTTAACTATACCTAACTCTAATTGCCCTACTGCGTTTAGTGATATCGATAAATCTTGTATATTAAATAATTACTTTTGCTCGGTTTTTACTAAAGACTATGACGTCATGCCAAAATTCCAATTCCCGAGTACCCCTAAAGAAGATTTATCCCTTGACCATATTATTATTTCTGAATTCTCTGTACTTAATAGCATTAGTAAATTAAATAATACTGGCTCCCCTGGTGCTGACGGTCTACCTCCTTCTCCCCTAAAAAAGCTTAGGAACGTCATTTCTAAACCTCTTTCCATTCTATTCAATTTATCCTTAAATTATGGTGAAATTCCTTTGGCTTGGAAACGCTCCATTTTATACCTATTTTTAAAAAAGGAAATAAAAATGACCCTAACAATTACCGGCCTATATCACTTACCTCTATCATCTGTAAGCTTTTGGACAGGATCATTAAAGACCAATTTCTTGCTTATCTTACTACAAATAAGTTACTTTACTCGAAGCAATACGGCTTCTTACCCAAAAGATCTACTAACTCCCAATTATTACGATATTTTAACTCTTTGGCTACAAAATTAAGATATGGCCATATAGTTGACTCTGTTTACCTTGATTACTCAAAAGCTTTCGACAGTATTGCACATTCTAAGCTTTTATTTAAATTACATAAATATGGCATAAACGGCAAACTTCTATCTTGATTTTCCTCCTTTTTAAATGACAGATTTCAAGCGGTTAGAATAAGCAATTCCTACTCTAACTGGTCTCCTGTGCTCAGTGGGGTACCCCAAGGTAGTGTTTTGGGTCCAATACTTTTCCTGGTGTACATCAATTATTTGCACCTCTGCTGTCCTGAACTCGATACCTTGTTCCTTTTTGCCGATGATGCTAGATTCTTTGTTGATATTAAGTCGCATTCTGATTGTGTTGCTCTCCAAAAATCTCTTAACTCCATTCATGCATGGTCAACGAGATGGCAGTTGAACCTAGCAGTGAACAAGTGCCAAGTATTGTCATTTTGCCTTAGTAAGGATACGTGTATAGAATTTAATTACAAGCTCAATTCTATCAACTTGACCAGGGTCTATGAAATCACTGACTTGGGGGTGATTTTTACGCAAGACCTTTCTTTCTCCACTCACATCAAAATTATATGTAACAAAGCCAGAAAAGAATCTTCTATTATTTTGAATTGCTTTAAATCAAAAGATAAAACATTAATCTTTAATGTATTTACTGTCTTTAGTCGCCCTATAATTGAATATTGTTCCAATGTATGGTCTCCTTTTCGTAAATCTGATATTGATCTTATTGAATCAATTCAGAAGAAATTTATCAAACGTCTTTTTGAATTGAGTGACCTCTGCTATTCTGATAGACTTGAGATACTTAATGCTGAGTCACTTGAACTACGAAGACTAAAATCTGACCTATATACATATTATAAAATAATTAGTAATTTCATTGATTTGCTGTGCAGTGAATTTTTTACTTTTAAATCTGGTAAAACCAGAAGCAATGGTGCTGCAATATACATAAATACCTTTAGATATAACGCAGAACGTTATCATTTTAAAAATAGATGTGTTAGTAAATGGAATAACCTTCCTCATATTATCACATAATGCAAGCTCTCTTCCGTCCTTTAAAAAGGGCCTATGATATAGGCCTACATAAATCTTTGAAGTATTGCTTTTAATTGTTTTTATTTCCATTTGCTTGTATAGTGCTTTTGTATATTTATATTGCTTGCATACTGATATTAGCGCATTTATTTTAGCTCTATGTGTGTGAATACCTTCACAATTTTACGTAGTATATTTTAATCCTATTAATTAATCCCTTTACTTTAATTTTCTACTTTTAATTAACTAAATCCGGAATATGTAAGCGCTTCTATAGCCTGTATCCTCCGTTCACACAAACGTTTCAATATTTGGCTTTTATATCTGCTTTACCT